>JAIUZE010070829.1:0-101949 GCA_022085475.1 Heliosperma pusillum | reverse complement strand
TCAAAATGTTAGCCCTTGGTCTAGGTATCTAGGTATTATGATTATGTTTTTAACAATTTAAAAATAATCATACTTACCTAAATCACACCCAAAAAATGGCACACCCACTTAAAATGGACTCCATTTTATCTTTGTAATTTTGTCACTTGTAATGTGGTATGACATGTACCATGTCACATGTCATTAGAATAAATAAATGTATATTTAACAAATTAAATATCATTTCACATTATGTAACAAAATAAATAGTAATTCATAATTACATATATAAAATAGGTCACATTAAGTCCAGTTGATATAATCTACAACTCTTTGTAATTATAATTAACTAATCATTCTTATCTCAAATTGTTTCATAAACAATAATCAATTTTAGTAATATAACATTTTAATTACAAAATTGCGTCTTATTTAATCCTATTACAATAAGACATAAAATTTTCACTCATAAATAAAATTTGTTCAATTTAAGGATTTAATTAATTTGTATCAATATACAATTAATTAACTTTACAATTAAGGGAATGGCCCTATAGGTGTGACCTTAAAAGATCAACTGATCACCACCGTCATACGAGAGTAACGTCAAACTCTAGCAAGCCAATCGTTACCGATTAATGTTGACCAGTTGACAATAATATCTATTTTTTCTTAGTATTCTTATTGTTGAGATTTAATTATGTAATCGCACTATTGTTGAGGACACTTATGCCAACATTTGTACCATGCTAGGTTTGAGTGTAGAGATCAAAAGATCTATCTTAATTGTCCTTTAGGAGTTAGAATAACCTATAAGGGATCTTATTCCCGAATGGGTGTGCAATTGGTTTCCGCTATGAAGTTGATAAGTATGGTAAGGAAGGGTCACCAAGCATTCTTGTGTGTTGTGACTTCTACATCTACCTCTTTGCCCAAGATTGAAGATGTATCTATAGTACGTGACTTTATTGATGTGTTCCCCGAAGACTTTCCCGAGATTCCTCCCGAGCGTGATGTTGAATTTTCCATTGATCTTATGCCCGGAACCGAACCCATTGCCAAAGCCCCGTACCGTATGGCTCCTACCGAATTGAAGGAGCTAAGGAAGCAACTTGATGAAATGATAGAAAAGGGTTTTATTCGTCCCAGTGCCTCACCTTGGGGTGCTCCCACGCTCTTTGTGAAGAAGAAAGACGGTTCTATGAGACTTTGCATTGATTATCGTGAATTGAACCGCGTCACCATCAAGAGCAATTATCTTTTGCCAAGAACTGAAGACTTGTGTGATCAACTTAAGGGTGCTTCTACCATTTCCAAAATTGATTTGAGATCCGGATACCATCAAATCCCCGTTTGTGATTCCGACATTACGAAGATCGCCTTTAGCACAAGGCATGGCCACTATGAATTCAAAGTGATGTCGTTTGGATTGAAAAATGCTTCCGTCATATTTATGGACCAAATGAATCGCACTTTTAGTGAGTTCCTTGATAAGTGCGTGGTTGTGTGTATCGACGACATTCTATTTTTCTCCAAGACCGAAGAAGCTCATACTAATCACCTTCGTACCATTTTGGGTATTCTTCGTCGTCAAAAGTGGTTTGCCAAGTTTTACAAGTATGAGTTTTGGTTACCTAAGGTGTCCTTTCTTGGTCATATAATTTCTAAGGACTGAGTCATGGTAGACCCCTCGAAGATTGAAGCCGTTGTGGATTGGAAAAGTTTCAAGGATGTTGGTGAGATTCAGAGTTTTCTAGGACTAGCTGGCTACTATCGACGGTTTGTGAAGGGCTTCTCCAAGCTTGCTAGACCTATGACCCATTTATTGAAGAAAGAAACCAAGTTTGTTTGGAGTGAAGCATGCGAAGCCGCCTTTAAAGAACTGAAGAAGAGGTTGACTACCGCCCTAGTTTTGACTTTACCCGAGGAAGGTGTGGACTTTGATGTCTATTGTGATGCTTCTAAGATAGGATTGGGTTGTGTGCTTATGCAAAATAGGAAGGTTGTTGCCTATGCCTTTAGGCAGTTGAGAGTTCATGAAGTGAACTACCCTACTCATGACCTTGAGTTAGCCGTCGTTGTCCATGCATTGAAGGTGTGGAGACACTATCTTATTGGTGTCCATTGCCGTATCTACACCGATCACAAAAGTTTGAAGTACATATTTACTCAAAAGGAGTTTAATATGAGACAAAGGAGATGGTTAGAATTGGTGAATAATTATGATTTTGAGTTACTCTACCATGAAGGGAAGGCTAATGTTGTTGCCAATGCTCTTAGTAGGAAATCTCCTCATGCCTTCAATGCTATTCAGGTGCTACCCGATGACCTTTGTGCTGAATTTCGGAAGTTGAAGCTAGAGTTTGGTTGAGAGTGGTTTTGACTACCTAGGTTCTATGGTTGCCGAGTCCATTCTTCTCCGTGAGGTCCGCGAAAGTCAAGCTAATGATACTACCTACAAGTCCATTCAAGCCAAGCTTCTAGAAGGAAAAGCCAAAGACTTCAAAATTGATGACAAAGCTGTTCTCCGACTCCATTACCGATTGTTCGTGCCTAATGCTCTTGACTTGAGGAAGCGAATCCTAGATGAAACTCATCTATCCCCTTATTCTATTCACCCAGGAGGTGACAGGATGTACAAAGACTTGAAGCTCCAGTTTTGGTGGCCAAATTTGAAAGGTGATGTTGTGTCTTATGTTTGAAGATGCATTACTTTCCAACAAGTGAATATTGAACACAAGAGGCCCGATGGTTTACTACAACCATTGGATATTCCCCTATGGAAGTGAAAATCTATTTCTATGGATTTTTTCATAGAATTACCAAGGACCGTTGGAAGTAAAGATGTCGTATGGGTTATCGTTGACCGTTTGATCAAGAGTGCTAGATTCATCCCGATCAAGGAGACATGGAGTTTAGATGGACTTGCCAAGGCCTATGTTGATGAGATTTTCCGATACCATGGTGTTCCTAAGGAAATTATCTCCGACCGCGGCCCAAGATTCTACTCAAGCTTCTGGAAGGCTTTGCAAGAGGCATTAGGAAGTAGATTGTTGATTAGTATGGCGTTCCATGCCGCTACAGATGGTCAGACTGAGAGGACGATCCAGACTTTCGAAGAGTTGCTTAAAGCTTGTGCCCTTGACTTCCAATCTAGTTGGGAAAAGAGTTTGCCTTTAGTGAAGTTCTCTTACAACAATAGTTACCATGCCTCGATCAAAATGGCACCCTATGAAGCCCTTTACGGAAGGAAATGTTGTAATCCTATTTGTTGGGAACAATTGAGTGATGTTTGAGATTTGGCCCCCGACAACCTTGTAGAGACGATCGATCATGTGAAGATCAGCCGTGATAGGATGAAAGCCGCTCAAGATCGTCAAAAATTTTATGCCGATACTCGAAGAAGACCTTTGGAATTTGAAGTGGGAGATAAAGTTTTCTTGAAAGTATCTCCAATGAAGGGTGTGAAAAGGTTTGGTGTGAAGGGAAAGTTGAGTCAAAAGTACATTGGACCCTTTGATATTGTGAAGAGAATTGGTGACGTAGCCTACAAGTTGGATTTGCCTCCGAATTTGGGCAAAGTTCATGATGTGTTCCATGTATCTCAATTGAGGAAGTACATAAGTGATCTGAGCCATGTTCTACAAACCGAAGTTCCCGAGCTAGAACCAAATCTATCGTTTGAAGAAAAGACGATTCGTATCTTGGATCGGAAAGACAAGAAGTTGAGAAACAACGTGGTGCCCCTAGTTAAGGTTTTGTGGAAATGTGGTGTTGTTGAAGAGGAGACTTAGGACCCGGAAGCTACCATGCGTGCCAAATACCCGAGTCGTTTTTATTAAGGTATCCTTCTTTCGCACTAGTTTCGTGGGCGAAACTTTTTAAAAGGTGGGATGATTGTAACACCCGCGATTTTAGTAATAAGAATTTAATAATATTCTATTAATATTAGCTAATCTTAGTTTAGTCTTAGATTAGAATTTTTATTTAGTTGGGTAAAACTCGTGTCGAATTCGTCTTTTTTCGAGCTCATATTTGGGTTCTACTCAGAAATCCATGGGGGTGAAACTCCCAAATGCTTTTGTGCCTTTTCTATTTTTCCACTCACACAAACCTAGCCCAATTATCACTCATTCTCCTCTAAGTTTTCAGGATATTATTCATCTCCTTCTCCACTCACCTCTAAACCCTACTCACCATTGTTGTGCTCTAAACCCTTCAAGCTCCAAATCCTCATATATCACTCATTACTCACTCAAATCCCTTACTTTTTAGTCCATTCTTTCTCTCTTCTTCCCCTCTATCTGATTTATTAATGAATTCCTCATCTTGCTCATGTTCAATCTTTTCCATCTTTCTCCAAGATGAATGTTATTCATCTTTTATGACTTTGTGTAGGTGGAGACTTGCAAGATCCGGATAGAGACTATTTCTTGGTGGAGGAAGACCTAGAAGAAGAGTGAAGAGCTATAAAGGTAACGGGGAAGGGTTACTCGATAACACCTCTTATGTGTTTACATGTTTATAAGTATTATTTCACATGAAAGTTGAGTTCTTTGTTGTGTTCTAGCATAATTACATGATTACTACTCCTTTATATGTTGTTTCCATCCTATTTTCTTAACTTGTATGAATTTGTGTTGGTGTTGTGGAATTCACTTCATTAATTGTGCTAAACTTGTGTTAGTATAATAAATGTTACCTCATGATGCTTTAAATGGTTATATGTAACGATTGGGTACTCTTAGGTTGTATTTAATGTGGTTTGGAAATGATTAATGTAGGTAAAGATGATTGGTAAAATTGGATTTGAGTTTGTTGTTGTTGGATGGTGCTTTTCGCGAGTTGTATGCCCTAGTCGGCCTGTCGGCCGCCGCCCCCCAACCGGGTGGGAGTTCCCTATTTCGAAATTGGTTAAGTTTGGTGATTTTCTAGTGTTGCGTGTCCCAGCCGGGTACCCGGCCAACGCCCCCCAACCGGCTAGGAACACCTTGTATCAAAATGTGGAATTTGTTGTTATGCGTGCCCCACCCGGCCACCCGCCCGCCGCCCCACCGGTTGGGAGCCCCCATTTCTCTCCCCTTCCTTTGTTTTTGGTTATGCCTGCGTGGCCCAGCCGGGTAGCCGGCCGCCGGTCACACCCAACGGCTGGGACCTCCTCTGATGTTGTTGTTGTTGCTCGGTGTTGTTGTGGTGCCCAGTCGGCTGCCAGTCCTCCTGACCGGCATGGACCCCCTGCACTTCATTTTCTCCTTTTCTTCCTTAGTTCTTCACATGTAATGGTTTGTATATATGGTTTGTTTATCTTATAAACTTTCGTAATATCATTAAATATTCTTGTTTAGACTATACTATATCTCACATGATTTTACCACATGTTAAGTGACAGTTTTAACATGTTTCCCCTTTTAAGTCACTTATGCCTTGAGTAATGGATCGAGTCTTGTACATTGGATGTTTTGAACTCTCATTTCCTGATTGCACCTCTATACTCGTTACACTTGATGTCGAAGCGATAGGGGTACAATCCTAACGGTTATGTGTTTGTTAGTGAGGATATGACGACGTTGTTAGGAGGTGAACGCAGAACGTTGATCAACCCGGCCGTCAAATGTATGTTGTATCCTTGCGAGGTGGTGTCATTTCATGTAGCGTACTTGCTTGTTTATTCTTGACCTCATCTCCGTGTGGTTTAGCCGGAGTATGATGCTTGTGCTTGTCCGCCAGTTTTGTGTGGTTGAGCCGAATTTGGGTACTCGCTTTCGTGTGGTTTAGTCGGAAGAATCGAGTCTTGGATGCGAAAAGTTGATCGCATGTCGAATCGGAACACGTTTATTCCGAGAGTCTAGCCAGGTTTAGACTAGGACTGTATTATATTATCGTCGTCCTACCGGGAGGACTAGAGTCTTGAGTATACGACACGTTTATCATATACGGTTCAGGGAATCGTTGATCTCGTGGACTAGTTTGTCTTGTCTTGCAAAGTACAAATGTTAGTGCGTGTCAATTACCGTGAGAGTGTGTTTGCTTATATTTGATGTAATATTGGAGGGTATGCTTGGGCATTTGGATGCCTATGATTGGTTTGCTTGGTGTGTCCCTAACCTTCTCAAGCACATGTCGCTAATGGTGAGATGTAAGCCCTTAGTGTCTATGTAGTTGCCAAGGGGAGTCTTCCCCGAGTCAATATTACATGACGATGATACAATGAATGTTACACATGATTATCTAACATTATTAGGAATTGCTTGCTTATACTTAACATGATATGATTAAATGTATGATTTTATGTACCTATCTACTTGCATATATGCGTTTTGATGTGATATGGCTGGGAGAACCCGGAGTTACTCCCCACTGACTGTGGCATTCATGTTTAATGAATGAACAGGTACAGGTCGGTGCAACATGGGGTGAGACTAGTGTGAGCTACCGAGCGTCGTTTCACGATGATTACCTTATGTCGTTTAGACTCTTATATTTTTAGAATTTATTGTATATTTTTGGGACCGTAGAGTCCCTTGTAGTTGTTGGTCGACCTCATTCGACTTTACAACTTTATTTATTCGTGTTGGTAAAAATTCTCTAATTTCCGCTGCATATTACTTATTTACTTTTTTGCTTTCGCGAGGGTTGTCATATACACACTGCCTCCTATGACACGTTAATTTTCAACACTAGCGCAAATAGTTAGATATAACTGTCAACATTTTGCTTCCTAACCTTCCGTTTTTTTGTTCAATTTGAAACTCTATTTCATGGGAAAGTCTAATTTGAAAGATCTTAAATTGCCTTTAAATATTACGGAGTATTTTAAAATAACTTTTACTTTAACAGTATTTTAATGGTTAGTTACCTGAAAGATATATCATCAAGTCGATGAGAATTTGTTTTTCTTTCAATTAACTTATATCAAATATTCGCATAGGTTACCATAGTAAATAACAATATTCTGGCTTTTTTTTCCTTTTTGTTCTTCTCATTATCCATAATCCCATTTATTCATTTTGTGAATAACAATTGCTGACATCTTATTCTTACAATAAACTAATTTCAAATGCCATCATTTAAATATCATGTACAATGTATTACTTTCTTTTCCATTTAATTAAATCAAATCACTAAAAATTTTTTTCTTTTTTTTTTTTGCTTAATAATCTCATGCTTATTAAGATGTCATATATTGATTATGACGACACATTATAAACACTTCATGTAATTGTTCACCCATTTTCAAATAAATTCCCCAGATTATGATTTGTTATTATTACTACAGTGGACTAACCCCTTGTTGCTTACTTAAAATTATGAGTTACTAGCAATTTAATTATTTACTATTTTTTTAAATTTTTAATTCCATTTCTTAGCAACTCCGATTTAAAATGTCTTAAATTTCCTATAAATAATATCTACATACAATTAATCATACTACACCAAACAACCAATGATGACTTACAACAAAATTTTGGTTGTTTAAATTAATAGTCATGGTTGGTTGGGGCAAAATGTCGGGTACTCCATTCCTATTTATCCTTCTCATCTGAATATGACCTCATCCATGATGACACCCTCATTCAGATAGGTCATTGTCCTCTTGGGTCTCTTCCTAGATGGATAATTCCTCACCCGATGGTGCCAAAATGATAGACACACTCATTACCTTGACAGTTTCTTTACCTTTCCTAGTCAGTTAATCAATCGCGGTAACATCCTACACATGCTTCTCCCGCTCGTCACTCTTAAATGCCTTACTTTCTCATTCCCCTTCCCACTATCCACTCGATCTCGGGGTCCCACTCGTCCGCACACGAAATCTCCTTAAAAACACTTTAATATCACAAATATTACCTTACTTATCCCAATATAAGACTTTATCTTTACACTATATATGGGTTTATGCCTACATCTTACTAGCTTGATTAAGTCCTAGTATACGTAAATTTAAAAAACTCACATTATGAGTGTAACCACATATTTATTAGTACACACAAAATAAGCTCTTATTACACATTTTATTTCTTGTTTATGGATCCTTTCCATATCTTCTATAAATACCCTTACCTACTGCACAATCAATTACTCAACAACAGCCCTTCTATATTCTCTCTCTCTCTCTCTAAACAACTCTATACTCTCTTAGAGTGGTATTTGGCAACGTTCTGCAAGTAGTTCTCAATCCGAGTCTTCGTCGTACACCTTAGACTTGGAAGTCGTGTATCCCTGGAGGTTGGTTGCTAAGAGTCTGTGTGTATCGAGCGGGAAAAATTCAACTTTATGGCAGTGATCGTTATCATGCCATGACAGCTCTTTCCTTGTCCAACAAGATTTTTTTGTTTGTTTATTACATAAATAGCCATACCACCTACATTCCGATATAATACATGGGTATATATAAATGGGTGAGATTAACTATAATTAGGTAATAATAAATGTACATCCTAATATAAGGTAAATACATAGTTGCTAAGAATACAATATTGACATCAAATAAATTGATACATAAATCTGTATTTACACAAGGAGATACGGTAGTGATTGAATGATGCCTTATTCCTCAAATGATTGTTGCCATGTTTACAGATAGGGCACAAAATATTAGACTGATGATTGTATTTTTTTATCACACTAATTGATAACACAACCCCCCCCCCCCCACCCCCCATCAAGTTGGTTAGTATGGATTTCGGACTCCAAACTCGCCGTTTAGTTGTTGTAAAATGTCACTTCCAAGTGCTTTAGTGAACATATTTGCGATTTTCCTCGTTATTGGAACAAAATGTGTTTGAATGATATTTTGTTGTTCTTTTTCACGATAAAATGACAATCAATTTCGATATGTTTCTTTCTTTCGTGAAAAATCGAATTAGAAGTTATGTGCACGGCTGCTTGATTATCACAATTCAATTGAATAGGCATTTTGATTGGAATTTTTCGGTCGTGGAAAAGATATGCTAACCACATAAACTCGCAAGTCGCCATGGACATTGCTTCATATTCTGATTCAGCGAAAGACTTGGATACAATATTTTGTTTCTTGGTTATCAAATATATTGGATTGTCACCCACTAGGATACAATATCCCGTGATGGATTTTCTAGAATCTGGGCATGAGGCCCAATCTGAATCAGAGTACGCTATGAGTTCGGGTTACTTTTGTTAGCTTTAGTCAAACTTACAATGGACAATTATATTTAGCGTGTGCTTGGCTTAGCTTTTCGAAGTGTTTCTAAACTTAAAAGCAGTTTTTGGTCAAACACTAACATTGTTTAAAACTTAAAAGTAATTCTGTAAAAAGTCTAAATTCATTTTTTTGCCCATAAAGGTAGAAGTATCAATTTGGTGCTTCTAGTATTTAAAAACTACTTTTAAAAATTAAGCATAAGAAATAAAAATCTATTTTTAACAAATTAAGCCAAATATGTTCTTAGTTACTATACAGCACGGAGACAATTTTCCAATAAATATGGTAGTGTACTGCTAAATATGTACACAATTTTAAAAGAATCCAGTTATATTTTTATTGTCCCGGTTCTTTGTTTACCATTTTCATTTTGAGGTGTCTTATTATTTTTATATACTTCTACATTAATCATGCTCTAATGGGTTATCTAATCATACAATTGCAATGATGTCCACTTGACCACTTGTCATCCAATACTAGTACACACGAACAATTTAAGACGGAAACTATATGTCTTAAGCTTAAGACAGGTCAATTACATATCAAATCAACCACTTGTTGCATAGGAAATATCAAAAAAAATTGTCTTTATTACCATCATGTGGTAGTATTTGACTCGTCTTAAGTTTAATATGGATAATACTCGTTTAAAGCAACTCTTACTGACACACAAATGGTATCCTCCCGTCTCCTTATCTTTTTGCCAAAACCAAAGGTAAAGAAATGACCGAAACAGAGGAAGTGGTAGGACAATCTTAACTATTCTTATATAAGACTAGCCCAAACCGTATGAAAAAACCACAAACATCAATACTATATCTATAATCCGGAAACCAATAGCCAGTAATGGAATGACATAAATTTATATAATTTTATTATACTATAGTTTTAGCTGTATAAAGGTTGATAATTGTATTAGGAAAGTAATTAAATTAGAAAATACAACTAAAATCTAAGAATACAATCATAACTTCGAAAATATGAATATTATGAAAAAAAATTACATGACTTTCCTTAATTAAAATTTATTACATCATGTGATGTCAATATAATTTATATTATTTTTACTTCGGAAAATTCCCACGGTGCCCCCCAAGTTTGAAATTTTGCCCGAATTACCTAATTTTTTTACTCGAAAACTTTTGAGTGGCCATAACTCGGGTTTACAAACTCGGAAAATGACGACTTTTTTTTCAATTTGTTCATCTTTAGGAGAACTACGATTTAAAAAAAAATTGGCGAGTTATGAACTCGTGACCAAGAGATAAGGCCACTCAAAGGTTGTTCGGTAAAAAAAACTTTGACATACAAAAACTCCTAGCCACGAAATTCAAATGCGGCTAATTTGTTTTTCAAATCGTAGCTCTCGGAAAGATGCACGATTTGAAAAAGAATCGTCATTTTCCGAGTTTGTATACCCGAGTTATATCGACTCAAAGTTTTTCGGGTAAAAAATTTGGGTATTTCAGACAAAATGTCAAACTTGGGGGTACAGTGAGAATTTTCCGTTATTTTTATAGTAGTAGCTGGGGGTAGTAAAAATAATGGACACAATAATGTCAATCTAATCTAATATTTAATATTTATTTAAATACAAATATAAGTAATAAATTAGTAAAAGTAATAGTAACAGTAACAAACGCGAGTGTAGTGAAAGTATTAGTAGCAGTAGCCATAACATCCAACTGAAATTCATAATATTACATGCGGGAGTACTGAAAGTAACAATAACTTTAAGATGTCATATAAAAACATATTATAAATGATAAATTTATGAGTTAGACAAGCTTATTACAATATTAGTTCATATAATATAAAATTAAATGGTAAATAGAGGTAATCCGGACGAAGCCGGGAACCAAACCTATTATACTCGTATTAGGATAACAATGGTTTATAATTTCTATTATAAGGGTCATATATGTGTTAGCACTCCATTTGGAGAGATGACACAAACTTTTTGCTAGTCTCTGAGTATTATGCGTTTGTCAAACTATATCGTATTTGTCTAGTTTTGCATTTACGAATGATATGTGCATCTTAAAGTACAAGAATTGTGGTATAATAATCATGGAAAGAGATTCTGCTGCCGAAAACCTCAAGCAACAAACTTGCCATTTCTTCAACGAATGTGACTACAAAGTTGGGACATGTAGCCCAGAGTGCAAGCAAAGTAGTCTTATGAATATTGGATTTTGAATATAGGTCGTGATTCTGCTGAGGAAAATTAAAGAGAAAGCGGAAAATATAGAAAGTGATTCTATACATTTAGCTCAAAAAATGGGAAGCATATAATTTTGTACTCATATACTTCCAAGATTCAAGAAAACAGTATAATCAAGTAACTAGATCAAGAAAATACTACAACCGCCATTCTCATCCATTCATTCCCTTCTTTGCAAGCCTAATCACTCTCTCATCATCCCCTAATCCCTAATCCCTAATCTTCTCCTTAATCATCTTTTGAAAATCTTGGGTAGATCGTTCCAACTAGATGGGGATCGTTCCAACTAGATCTGGGCAAAAGGTCAATCGGGTCGGGTTTGGGGCGGGCAGGTCGGGTCGGGTAAGTTCGGGTTTTTCGTTGATTTCAGATTCACTTGGGTCGGGGTCGGGTCATTCGGGGGTTTCGGGTTTGTTTCGGGGTTAGGTTGGGTCCGTTCGGGTCAACGGGTCGGGTTATTTCGGATGGGTCATTTTTAGGGTCAAAAGAATAAGAGACAACAAGGCAATTTTAAGTCTTTTCGGTTCAAATTAACGTTATGTTTATGGGTCATTTTCGGGTTGATTGATGTTTGGATCGGTATTTTTGGGTCGGGGTTGGGTCAGTTGTCAGTTACGGGTAAAGAAAAGCCATCGGGTATGTCTGGGGTCGGGTCGGGTCTAATCGGGTTGGGGTCACATTCGGGGTTGTATCTGGTAGTAGTTCGGGTCAATTTCGGGTCCAAGGTCGGGGCGGCGTCAATGGAGGTCGGTTGATTTTGCCAGTCTAGTTCCAAATCGAACTCCCTTAGTGTTGTTTATACGGGTATGAGGGGAGGTCTGAGCATGAGTCTGAGCTTCAGACTTGCAGGCTTTTGCAAGTATGAAGGGATGAAGTAGTGGGTATGAGGGTAGAGTCTCAGCATGGGTCTTTGATTTCCCAGACCCATGTTGAGACTTGTAAATAGTAAATGAGTCTTATTTTATTAATATATATAGTAGATTTTACGTATAGAATAAACACAAATTATTATTTCAGACGGTTACTATCCGTCTTAAGCTTAAGACGGGTCAAATACATATTAAATCACCCTACTTGTTGCCTATAAAATACAAAAAGTTTTGTCTTTATTACCGCCACTTGATAGTATTTAACACATCTCAAGATTAAAAAAAAATGCCGGTATATATGCCGGTATTAAAAAAAAATGAATGTAAATATATGCCGGTATTAAAAAAAAATATCTCAAGATTTATTTAATATTTGATTTATTTAAGTTAAGTGGAAAATATGGCATCATAAAATGAATGTAAATATTGAATGAATGAAATAAATGAAGTAAAATAAGTAAGTGGAAAGTTGAGGTGGCAAAGTCTGAAATGAGTCTGAGGATAAAGTAATATTTTTGAGTGAGTCTGAGAGTCTATGGGTCTGAGTCTGAGAATAAAAAATTAGTGGAAAGCTGAGGTGGCAGGGTCAGAAGTCTGAAGATGGGTCTGTGGATAAATTGCTGTTAGTTCTTCTCTCAGGTTGTATTTGTAATGATGGAAATAGTTGGCATGATGGAAATAGCTGGACTGATAGCATGACATAGTAAGTTTATTTTTGTTGTACACTGTGATATATAGTATAATTGTTAAGCAGTAGCGAGGATGAGGAAGGAAATGGGACATATTCCTCCGTTCCATTTGGTTCTTTACGTTTGCTTTATACGCGTACATTAATGTACGTTTTCATTTGTTCATATATTTAGTTACATATTATTAAAAAATATAAAAGTTTGTTATTCATCATGCACTCGGAAAGACGATTTAAACAAGATCCCACATGACTATATTTTATGCAATATATTAGAAGTTGTAGTGTACAAGATCTCATCACTATGAATAGTGTCCAAAAAAGCAAATGGTAAAAGAATCAAATGGCACGGAGGAAGGATTATAATGTTTGGAAATCACTAGTTGCTACTATTATTGTATACAAAATTGCTAAAGACCGCCCCTCTTTTACTCATCTCGCCCCTAAAATTCGTTTCTTTTTCCAAGTTTGCCCTTCTCACTATATTGTCTTTCTAAATTTATTTTTTATCGGTAAATAAACAATGAGTGACGGTGATCTATTTTACGATTTTTTTTAATTCGTACAATAGTAAACGACACCAATTTCAAACAATTGGAATGTCGAACAACATTAACGTTTTAACAAACAATATTATCTTTTTAACGTTAACTTTTATATATTATTTAACGATAATTAATTTCAACAATTAGCAATCATTTAAATTTTTACAAAAAAATGCCGATTAAAAACTATAAAACTTCAAATGGCCATAACTTTACGCTCGGGTGTCCGTTTTTGATGATTTTTTTTTTTCAAATCGCTTATCTCGACGAGGCGAACGCAATGGTAAAAAAAATGTTTTCAGTGGCCCATTCGTGTGAAACACACGAATTGGCCTGGGCCGATTCATGTGGTTTACACGAATGAGCCTAGGCCAGTTCGTGCAAATCACACGAGGCTGGCCCAATCGTGTGATTTACACGAGCTGGCCTAGGCCCATTCGCGTAAACCACATGAATCGGCCTAGGCCAATTCGTGTGTTCTACACGAATGGGCCATTGAAAACAATTTTTTTTTTTTTTTTTTTTACCATTGCGTTTGTCTCGTTATGGCCATTTGAAGTTTTTCCGTATTTAATCGGTAATATTTTTGATAAAAAGTCAAATGATTGTTATTAGTTAGCGTTTTTTATATTAATTATCGTTAAATAATATACAAAAATTAACGTTAAAACGATAATGTTGTTCGTTAACACGTTAATGTTGTTTACTATTTCAATTGTTTTGAAATTAACAAGCGGTTTTATTTTTGAAGCGGTTTTAAGATACGAATTTTAAATTAAAATAACAAAGAGGAAAGAACAAAAGTTGGTGGGTCAAATAACAAAGGGCAAGAAAGTAATTGTAGGGGGCGGGATATATAGTGGTAATTACTTATTTGTATACGTTTCATCGTATTTGGGTAAAAGGGGGATTAATATATAATTCGAACTGATACTCGCGTGTGTTAAAGGTCGTTATTATTTCCGTTGATTGTTATCTATTCGTTAATAATGTTAATGAATTAAATGTCTCGCGTTTCGAACTGCGTAATATTATCCACGGAACATTTAAAATTATTTTTTTACAACGGGATACTCAAGGTATAAATTGGGATTAGTGGTCGACGATTAGTTGTTAACTAGTTAGTGGATAAATCTTGACTCAAGACTTTTAATTATCTTGATTCACCCATCATCAATATTTGTTTAGCAGTTTATAGCTTAACCAATCATAAAAACCCCCATATTATTATCACTTGTACTTTTGACTTTAAACACGTTAATTACATCGTCTTCCCTACGGATACGACACCCGACTTACCTCTACTATATAGTTTAAGATAATAAGACTTTATTATTTATCTTTGGGAGCATACGACTTCGGCTCACCATCTCAACATCCAAACAAACTCTTCAAAGTGGATGGGTAGTTTGAATGATTGGAGATAGTACTTCATTTCGCGTAGCGATATTGAACATATTAAACAAAAATATTTATTCTTACAAATATCAGGTACTCCGTATTAAACCAGCTATTTATAATTAAAATTAAAGAAATAACCATTTCTGATTAAAAAAAAGGCGTAATTTGACCATTTATGATCAAAACTCATATAAACCCAAAATGCACAAGCCCGTATTTTACAAAACCTGAAATAGACTTAGAATGTATCACCTGAGCTCAAAATGACCAAACCTATTACCTGCCCACCCGAGCCATTTGATAGATCGAATGACTTTAATCCATACCTTGTAATTTAAACAAGTAGCTTAGGTTTGTTTGTTAAATCTGGCATTAAAGTGAAACAGTACATGAAAAAGTACCTAAATAACTAATTTACTTTAAGTGCTTGATAATACAAACTACTCCTATACGGTAACTGTAGTTTGGAAAATATACTCCCTTCAATCTATCCGGTCACTATTTAAAATCGACTTTTCTCAAAATTTTAATCGTCATATTCTAGAGGATTATGAAAAACTTAATTATGATATTAACATATTTATATTTACATTTTTCATAAAAATGTCTTTTGGAAAAGTATATTTTTAACACGGTAAAAGAAATGTATAAATGGAGGCAAGTCTAGTCAAAATGTTGTCTCAGATATTGTAAAAAGTCAAATGGATAGTTAGGATTGGATTGGTGGGAGTAATAATTGTAGTAGTTGTTAGAATTAGAATTAGAATTAGAAATAGTATTAATATTAGTATTACCGTTATCGTTATTACTATTGCTACTACACGCTTACAGGGGTAAAAAATGCAAGAAAAATATGATAGGTCTCCCGTCTCCTTATATTTCATCAGCATCGGCATCAACATCAATCCAGTTCAACTCAATTCAGTTTTAGTCCAACAAAGTAGGGCCTAAGTCCACAAAAGGGGCATGAGTCATTGAGTCATGCTCTCAAGACTTTAAGAGGACTAGTAAAGTACTTTAAGGGTGTGTTTGTATAGAAAGATTTGGAGGGAAATGAATGGTTGATAAATCCATTGTTTGGTTAGCAAAATCGAGACGGAACCAAATTATTTCTCTTTAACATAGGCAAGATTTGGAGGGAAAATGACCTCCTCCATTCTCCCTCCCCTCCCGTTCCCTCACTTTCCCTTCCCTTCCCTTCCCTTCCCTCCCTTTCCTTCCATATTTGCTATCCAAACATACCCTAAGAGGCCTACTACAGTACTACGCTATTAGTACTTGTTTTTGTTTCAAGGGCCCAAGTCTAAAAAGGAGCATTAGTATTAATATTCGTCAAAATCTAGTTGTATTAACGCTAAAAATCATCTTAATCCAGTCGTATTAACGCCCAAGTCCACAAAGGGGCAGCCTAGATTTTAATACCATGATCATCAAAACTCTAGAATGAGATATAGCGTTAGAAAAGAGGAGAAACGTGCATTTCGACCTGTGCAACTGACAGCAGGAATGGTGCAATTTATAGCAAAAACAATACAGGTATAAAACACCAAAAATTTAGGGTTTCTTGCCATGTGAAGAAAACTAAGAATGAGCTGAGAACACAGATAAGGAAGCCGCCATTTAATCCCCGAACAACTCTTTAAGACTGGTATATATTCTACATGCTAAATGTAAGAAAAATGTTTTAAAGATGATCAGAAAGATAATACCTATGGCTCAAACCTGCCTGTAAAATTGCTAGAGCTTGTTTGAAATCGTCGCCTAGTAACCCTATCGTTCAAGCAATGCGGTTCATTCCAGCCTGGGAAGTCTTCTTTGCACTATGAAGTACTAAGAGATCAACCTCCTTGAGCACCATCATCCCAGACTAAGATTGTAGTGAACTCGGTGAGACAAAGAAGTGCCAACAAAAATGACCATGTCAAATCAACGTTTAAAATTACGAAGCGACAGTTTCATTCGGGTCAGAACCCTCTTGGGCCGATGATTGAATTCCGTCTTCCTTGAGTTGACCATGCTGCCTTTTATCCAATTCAGCATCGGTGAACACTTCTGATTGTAATGAAGGGGCAATTTTATTGACCCGAGACCATGTTAGTTCCCATATACCATCTCCACTGGAATCACTCCCAGGCACAAGAACTCCAGCTGCTTTCATTACAAGCAATGAATTCTTTAGAAGCTCAGGAACGAGCTCCTGGAGTGTCTCACTTCTCCTGCCTCTGATTTTAACTCTCATATAATTTTCCATCCTTCTTATTACTGCGATCCACAGGTCCCGGAATGTTACTGACTTCATGATTTCATTGATAGAGAGTAAAAACACTTTAGATAGGAGTTTCATCACAATCACAAGCGTGGCTTCTATATTTCGGTACATCTTTGAAGAGTTTCCTTGAGCGATTTCATGAAAGGTGTCTAGCATTGGAAATATGACCAGATCAAAACACTGTAACCATAACTGCTGAGAGAGATGGATTTCTTGGACTGCACTCAAGCACTTCTGGAATGATAAAAGGGCGTGAGCTCGGACCTCTTCTCGATTATCCAAACACATTTTATGCAATGCTTGAACTAGCCTTAGCCACATGTCCCCAATATCTTTTGACAGCATGACCGCGTCCTCCTCGGTAATACCTTCTCGGGTTTCTGATGCCCACCGGCCCAAAGAGGTGACCGATCCCGACATGAGATCCAATGCATGAATGGATCGCTTCACTTCCCCAACACGAGAATCGGCAAATTGCCTTGCAGCTTCAATACAAAGTACAAAGTTTGAAGGCAAAAGGTGGGCCCCATCAGTCATTATGTATGAGACAGCATTGAATCCAACTTCAGAAGCCTCGGGATGCCGAGCTGTGATGGCAAGCAGAGACAAAACAACCCGCCAACCCATTTGTGATCTTATATGACCTGCATTCGTTTTCACTAATTGCCCAACTTCTTGTGTAATCTGCTCGCAGTACGCATCAGCAACTCGGGCATCAAGCTTCAAAACTAGTTGAAGAGAACTTAAAAGTTCATCAACTAGGTTCTCTTTGTAGGGAAGTAACCGCTGGCAAATTCTGAGAAGCCCGAAAACTGCCTTCTCAATCAAAGTACATGGCATACTAGTCGATTGAACAATATTAGATATGTGCCCATATACCGCCTGCCACAAAAATGATATTCTATCTCGATTGTTCAGAGTAATTGCAATCAGTAATTCAAGACAGAAGGCAGCAGTAACTTCATTTAAAAGATAGCCACTCTCTTTCTGTATTTGACCTGCGGCCATGATTGCACGTACAAGGTCCATCAAAGAATCAGCCTGCAAAAATTTACTCTCAGTAAAAATATTGCTGATCTGGCACTTTTGGATAGTCTCAAGGATTTCTTGCTGAGCAGCAAGTTCTTCTTCAGTTGGCTGTGATCTAGGCTCCTCTGAGTCAAAGGACAACAGTTGACTAAAGCGTCCCATAAAACCCGAGGATTTCTTGGAGTTGATAACGGTTGTTGATAAGTGAGGTGAAGAAAATGAATTTGCAAAAGGCTTTCCAGAGAGAGCCGGGTCATCTGAAGCATCATAGAGAAACCCCGACCGAAGAAAGCCGAACTCATAAAATTGTAAAATACAGTCGAGTAAGTTTTGCCAGCCTGTACGAATATAATCACCATATATATTTGCAATAGTGAACACGGCCGTGGTTGCCATCTTAGCCTTTGTGTCACTACTATAGGTGAAAAGAAACTCTTCAAGATAAGATGGGTTCAAAAGAGTTGTGAACTTGCAAAGAGAGATCACCATATCATTAAGAACAGATTCAAGATGAAAGGAGGCCGCAATCTTCGCAGCAGCTAAATAGCCATCAATGCACAATTGGTAAACAGCCTCATCCTCGGCATGATCAAATACAACAGAGATGGCAGCAACAGTGGGACCTGCTATTATACCATACATTTCCCTATCAAGGTACGGTTTGTGGGCTGTTAGAATATAAGGAGAAGTAACTCTGGATCTTTGAACTAGGTTAATCCAACGGCTATGAGACATCTCCGGGAAACCCGAACTCTGTTCAGGAGTCATACGTATTTCGTTCTTGCAGATAGAGTGATATAACTCAGAGAGGTATTCCCGAGGGAGATCATTGCCACCATTGATGCGCCGATTATTCCGAACAAAATCCTCTTCTTTCATCTTCTTTTTCACCTGCACGTTGTGTTGATCGGTGTTCAGCATAATTAGTGAATAAGACAGAACAAGTGCTGCATCCTTGTCCGCTAATATGTCCGGTGACTGCTCGTAGTATCTCTCTGAGAAAGCCTCAAGCACTCTATGTATCTTTTGTGATTCTCCTGGAAGTTTGAACGTTTCCAAAAAGATCCGCAATGCAATATCCAAATTCATACCCTCAAAATCAAAAGTCCGGGAAAATTCATAGAGAACTTGGACACAAAACTCGTCGTGATTTCCTAGGTAATCTCCTATAAGATTCTTATCTAACCCAGCTGTACACCTCAGAAAGCAAGCCACACTTTGAGCATCAAGTTTCTCAGGCAATAAGTGTGTCTCTTGAAGAAATTCCAACCCTTTCTTTGTGCCCTGATTGAAGTGATCAGCAGCAATCATCAAACGTTGTTTGATGTATTTCGTTTGGCGAACAAAAGGAACCCAACAGCTGGGTTGCTCATAATTCTCAGGTTTAAAGAACCAAAATGGTTTATACACCTCAAGCCTGAAAATAGAGTTGTCTGGCATAAAGGGCCCACTCCCAATTCTCTCAGCCATTCCCTCAATTACTGCAATCAAGCCCTCCAGCGCAAGAATGTGCAGGGTAGAAAGTGGACTATTAACCGGAAATGCACTCCTTGATAACAAATTAATCAGGTCTTCAAATATATTTCTAGAGGTGAGATCACAATCAAAGTTAGCATACATCTCATTCATAAATGTTTTCTGTCTACAAAAGTCAACAAGGGCCTCCATTGCAACTTCTTGCTGCTGATAAGAAGCCCCATATTTGCTCTCAGCAAGCCTCAAAATCACAGAGGAAAAGAATGCCTCCAACTGTAGTTTCAGCTTAGTACGCAAGTGAATATACAGACCGAGAACAATGCTATACACCATGGAAAGAATGAGAGGACTCATAGACATACCAAACTGCATTAGATTCCAAAACAGGTCATCTTGTATCAACTTTAGTAATTTTGAGTGCCTGTGGAATGAGGAACCACCTAGTTCAATGGCGGAACTGATTAGGCCTAAGGCAAACAGGGGTACATCTTCATCGAAAGCAACAGTATTGGATTTCGGCCCCATTCCTGTGTGCTCGGTAACATTTAACAGAGAACACAAGAACTGGAGTATCTCAACCACACAAGGGATGCCAAATGGCTGCTTCATGAGATGTGGATCACTTTGGACAGTATCAATAATTTCAGTTTCAGGGCTTACAATCTTGACCACGGGAGCAGAAGTAGAAGTACTGTCTAATGAAGACGGCTCGACATTTAGTGGGGTGTGATCTTCAGAAACAGATTGTGGAGCCACTGAACTGAGGTTACCATTTGGCTTCTGAATCTGCTGAAGGAAAACATTTTGAGCAAAATTAACATTCATGGCAAATTACTATGGACAATTGACAAATGTAGAAAGCATACAAATAATCAACAATACTAACTAGTACATCCATACAATAGAATCTGATCAAAGCAATTTTTGGCCAATATCCATCAGGTGTCATCCAGAAATATACTCCGATATTTTCATATCTTCAGCTTATACAAAAGTCTGCACACATCTAACCACCTAAATCGTCATAGGCGAGAGCCTTTTGAGACGATATGGTAATTTGTTATTGTCCCTGACGTAATTTGTAATGCTTTTACAGATGACGAACAGCACAATAAGAATGCGGCCATCACCAGACCCAATGACGCATACTTCACGACTTCACCCACCAAAAAAAAACAATAGAGGATATAGCAAATACCTCGTGATGAATGAAACCGCCTTCACTACCCAAGTCGCTATATGTACTATCAAACTCAGGAAGACGTGAAAAAATAGTGCGGACGAGTTCATGCATTGAATGACGGGCTATACGTTGCAACAGCTCACCTTTCGTCCCTGTTTGCTGAACAACCCGGAAACACGTATCCACAATGGTGCAAACATGCTGATTAGTGAGCACAGTTGAAGCTTTACTTTTGACACAAGCTAGGAGAACCTGAACTATCTTCATCAATACCACTTCTTCTGAAGCTGGATCTGTAACCTCAAAATGACAGCTTGTGACTGAATCAACTATCAGATGCATTGCATCTTGAATATTAATAGTGTCGACGACATTAAAGCAATCAACAGTTAAGATCTTATACACAGAGGACAAAGCAACACTTGTAATTGGAGCTCCAGTTTCTTCTGATCGAATGACGTCGAGAAAAGGTTGGAGATACAAGACAGGGTTGATGCTATGCCACTGAGACTGCCATGAGAAGATTTTCTTTCTTAAGGATTTCAAAGACTGAATTAGAGAGTGCTCTAATTGATCATCGGCTGAAACAAAACGACTGCCCCATCTCACATTCCTCCTCATGACTGCCAAAACAGCGCCGATTTCTGTGTTGATCATGCATGGCAGAGAAGAATTATTACAAGTGCCATCAATGACAGGTTGCATCTCTAGGTATTGCATAATTACTCTTCAGACTCCACCATACACGCCTTGGATGTGTGAGATGTTGTAGGCTTCAGATGGAACAATCGATCAAAAGCATAACTACCCTCGCTGTAAAATGGAAAATAAACAAATATTGATTAGTGGCAAAGCCAATAATGGAGCTTATAAACAATTCCAAAATATTTACAACCCAGATCCAAAACAAATTTGAAGATTTTTAGGGGAAAAAAAAAGACAAATGGTATTAGAATTTTCAATCAGCTAAGTCATGGGTGTATTTTGCAAAAATAGTTGCTTCTATAGTAGAAAGAGGGTTAAGGTACACATCGGATGGAAACCCTAGAGAGAGGTTAGAGAGAGGTCAGAGAAAAAGAAAATGAAAAAAAAACCATAAAAATTCTTCTTGTTTTCAGCGCCGCTAATAAAATAATGACGAGATCATCGTCTTCATCAAAATTTCCTGCAAATTTATTCAATCATAATCGATTTTCTGCTTTGAATACGGGTGCCTCAAGGACATCCCTAATGGCGTGGTAAGTTATAGAGGCATAAGCACCATGTACCGTGGCTGGAGGCTCGGATCAACATTTATTCAACACTTAACTCTTACACGGTGTCACGATAATACCACATTCCAACACAATGTAAAGCTTGACTAATAATCTGATAGGGTTGTGAACTTTTTCCAAATCATTAAAGATTCCACTGTGGAACACTAACTCTCGGTGAAGAGTGGCGCTTGAAAACAGGAAGTCAATTTTAGAGAGTTGGAACTCGGAAATTGGAAATCTAAAGGTCACTCTTTGAACCAAGTTTCCTACCAAAACCAAATCCTCAAAGGTTGTCATTTCTCACCATCCTTACACAACCAAATAATATAAACACTTTCTCAAGATACGGGGATTTAGAGATAAACGAATGGATCATTTACGTTCCTTCAAAAATTACCCTCCTTGTTTTTTTACACGTGTTCAAAATTACCTTGACAAGTAAACGAAAACGTAAAGACCGTCATTTTTTATCACCCTCCTCAAATCATGCCATTTTTTGAAATCCTTTCTAAAGATTCCTCCTCAATGAGCTCTGGTCACGCGATGCAACCGTGATCACTTTGTCATTAACTATCTTGCAACATAACAACAATCGAAAGTCTTTTCTTTACCAAACATTGATGCAATAATCCTTTGTTTTCATTCACATCTAACAATCAGGTTTCTAAACAAACACTGGTTATCACTATGGCAGACCAATTAACAGCAGTAAACAATAATGTAGCACAGGTAAAAACAATTAAAATAAATAAATTACAGCAAGTACAGGATTATACCATTGCTAAAGAGATGAAAATATGAGCTTGTTGAATGTATCCAAAAGCATAAATCCCAGAAATTACAGTGCTAGTATGGCAGATCAGAGAAATGGGCATCTGGGTTATACTGTTGAAAACTGCCTGGAGATCGGAATGAGCATACGATTTTCTGCCAAAATAATTCAATTAGGGATGATACAGGAAAAGGGTAGAATTCAATTTTGAGAATTAATCGAAAATTGACATGAATCGAGTCAAGAGATGTTGATTGATTTTAGTGAGTTTTATGGGTTGAGAAAACTACCTTCTGTACACTCTTGAGTTCTAAGATTTGGGAATCCCTGCTCACAAAGTCACAACAAAAAGATGACTCGTCTCTTAAAAATTTTGAGCCCATCCCGATCTTACCCAAGCTTGAAAAAAAAAGACTTGTTATAAAGTCCTTGCGAGCTTTAACGCGAAACTCGAGTTCAAGTCGAGTCTATATATAATTGTTGATTTTTTTTATTTTTTTATTTTTTTTCCGACATTTTCAATAATAAGGCTCGAAATTTGTACGTAAAAATATTTGTCAAATTAGTGATACATTTGATATGTATGATATAAAGATATAATCAAGATAAAATATTTTTTATAAAATATGAGCAATAGCTTATCTAATCACACAAGTTCGAGCCGCTCACGAACTTTTTGAATCGGACCACGTTTGCTCGGCTTGACTCTTTAGGCTCTCGAGCCGAGCTCGCACGAAACGGACTTTGACCGAGCCAATCACGAGTTACTCGGGAGCTGTCTCGCGGTCTCGCCTCATTGCCCATCGTAGTTTGTCTCATTATCAATCTTAGTTCGTCTCATTATCAATGTTAGTTCATCTCATTCTCTCCAAATTTAATATTGACTTTATTATATTTGTCGAGACACGTTTTTCAACGTAAATATCTTTAATTACATACTGGGGAATATTATTAAAAATTATAAAAATTTGATATTCTTATAGCATCCAGGTAACATTAACTTTATCACACGTGTCGAGACACAACTTGCAACGTGAATATCTTTAGCTACACATATTAGAAATTATAAAAAATTGATATTTTTATAGCATTCATAACGATTAATCACACAATATCTAATATGACTACTATATTTTATCTTATATATATTAAGAATAATATAAAAGATTTTCTACACGCGTAAATAGTGCGAAAAGGTCC
The DNA here is from genome assembly GCA_022085475.1 of Heliosperma pusillum. Taxonomy (NCBI): domain Eukaryota; kingdom Viridiplantae; phylum Streptophyta; class Magnoliopsida; order Caryophyllales; family Caryophyllaceae; genus Heliosperma; species Heliosperma pusillum. The sequence continues at coordinate 77,877 of JAIUZE010070829.1, read as the reverse complement.
ATGTTACCTTTAAAATGGATGGGAGGAAGTATATTTTTAGCACAGAAGTTTTGTAACACCCCAGATTTTATAACAACGAGTAATTTACTAAAATCGTGAATTTTATAAATTTGTCTTTTACTTTTATTGGTTAAAATATTTTTAAGTCGATAATTTATGATTTCGTGCCTGTAAATTAAAGTAAAATAGAATTTAGTTGAGTTGGGTAGAAACCGTCGCATTTCAGTTCGTTATGATCTCATAATCGGACTCTACTCGAAAATTGGAGTGGGTAACACTCACTTGAATATTAAAGCCTGCTACTACTCACCTTCTCAAAACAAACCACCACAAATCTCTAAATCCCTTCTAAAATTTCAGCATCTTCATCTTCATCTTTCTCCTCAAACTCCAAAAACACCATTAAACCTCCATAACTTCATAAATTTAAGACGGATGTCATTTCTCCGTCTCTCAGCGAAATTTGACGATTTTTACATTAATTTTCTCCTCGCATCTTCCTCTTCCTTTTCATAACATAAAATACTCATTTCCTCTAACTTTTTATAAAACCCATTTTCTAGATCTAAACTTAAGACGGATATAACTTCTTCGTTTCTTAACGTAATTCAATTCCGTTTAATGTTTCGGAATCCTCTCATCGTCCTCTTTCTTTCTAGCTAATAAAATATCGAAACTTTTAACTTTGTTTTTAGACCGTCTTTCACCATATTTCGGTTTTGGGTTCTTATCGCTTTATTGAAAAGATGTATTTTAAAGATTTTGGGTCAAGGAATTTATGTGGTATGATAGTTAGCTTGGGAATCGAAGATTTGAAGCTAATCGAGGTAACGGTGATGGATTACTCGATATCAATATGTGTTTTAAGTGTTAATTGTAGTCTTATTTAGTGAAAGATGAATAAGGTTACCCATACACACTGTGTATGGAAAAGCCATACACAACCAATAGGAAGGTGACACGTGGCAAACTTGCGTTAACCTATGATAGTTAGTTTAGGGTTAGGTTAGTCATTTAACATCTATAGTTAACTTATTAACTACCTCTAGTCAACTCTAATTATGGAATGGACTTTTTTTTTCATTTTGCTCATACATTTCGGTTTAGGGTATTATTATTATTTTTTAATTTTTTTAAAATTTCGTTTATTAATCATTGAAACAAACTCGGGCCTTGTATTTATATTGTCAAACAAATCATTCTGATAACTATTTTTCAATTTCGTTTATTAAATTTCATGTTTTTATATCACGAAATATAATCAAAGTTTAATTGTTTATATTTGTTCATACATGTTTTTTTTAATTTCGTTTTTATCAAATTTTGGTTTATGGTATTGTTACTATTATTATTATTATTAATCAAGCTTTCATTTAAATCGTTAAACCCTAATTTTATTCGATTAATCCAAAACCTAGTTCGATTATATTAATAAAATCAATGAACCCTAAAAACCTAATTCGATTATAGTAATCAAATTCTTCGAGTAATTGATATAAATAAGTGATTAATTATAATATTCTTTACATGTTTAGAATTATACGTTTGTATATAAATTATTGTTACCTTGATCTTAGGAAAGAATTTTAAAGGATATATTTTACGATTATAAAAATTGATTCTATTTTTATTTTAACTTCATATCTTCATTATTTTAGTTGTTTATATAATAGAACTTAATCTAGTTTCCATTTTAAAAAAAAATCATTTCAATTTATGGTAGAATTTTATTTATTTGTTATACGTATTTTTTTTATTTCTTCATACATGCATTTCGGTTTATGGTATTATATTTATTATTATTATTTTTTTTTTAAAATTTCGTTTATTCATCAAACTTAGACTAAAAACATTCAACCCTATTTTAATTCGATTGATTGAAAACCTAATTCGATTATATTAATAAAATCGAGTAACACTAATTTAATGCGATTAATCAAAAGCTAATTTGATTCCTATAATGAAATCGATGAACCCTCAAAACCTAATTCGATTATATTAATCAAATTGAGTAACACTAATTTAATACGATAAATCAAAACCTAATTTGATGAACCCTAATTAAGTTTATAAAATTTGATTAAGTCTAAGTTAATTCATTTACATTAATCAAATGGATACATAGTTTTGATGAACCCTAATTCGTTTAAATTAATCAAGTAGTATAACATTGTTTTATCACTACAACGAAAACTCAGGAAACTGATGGTTTTTCTGACGGAAAAAAAATTCCGTCAGTGATTTTTTATGACTGACGGACTACTGACGGAATACTGACGGAAAAATAAAACTGACGGAATTTCCGTCAGTAACCGTCAGTGAAAAATGGCGCGTTGACTAAGTCAAAGGCGGCAAAATTCACTTACGGGTACTGACGGAATTTCCGTCAGTAAAAAATGATACTGACGGACAATCCGTCAGTAATATTCCATTATACTGACGGAATTTCCGTCAGTATATACCAATAATGTAGTCAAACAGTACGCAGTCAAACAATACGTTCTGACGGAAATTCCGTCAGAAAAGTTCTCGAATTCTCGCTAAACTGACGGACTCCTGACGGAATTTCCGTCAGAAATTTTCTTTTTATGCTGAAATCGAACAATCAGCCCGTCATTCTTCCTTCTTCATTTTCCCCAAAACCTAACCCCCAAATCAATTTAATCTTCTTTCCGACCACCGGCTCCATCACTACCACCGACTAACTTCCTCCGGCGACTACTTTCCGACCACCACATCCTTGGTAAGTTTAATTAACTATTTCATTCTCTTTCTTTTCTCATTTTGTTAATTTATATGTTCTTTATTAGTTGTTTGTTGTAGATCCGACGACCACCACTAGCTACCTCCGACCGTCGACCGCCGCTACTTGTCGCCGTCACTGCTTGTCGCCGCTTTCTTTGTTTATTTTCATCCTTAGGTATTATATTTGTCTTTATTTTAATTTTGCCCTCCGTCTTAATCATTTGTTTGTCTTTAATTGACGTAGCATAGTAGCCATTACTTTTTTTGTTAATGAAATTTTTGTTGTTAATTTAATTTCGCCCTCCGTCTTAATCACTTTTTTGTCTTTAATTGACGTAGGATAGTAGCCGTTATTCTTTTTGATAATGAAATTTTTGTTGTTAATTTAATTTCGCCTTCCGTCTTAATTATTTGTTTGTCTTTAATTGACGTAGGATAGTAGCCATTATTGTTTTTGATAATGAAATTTTGGGTGTTGTTAATATAATTTCGCCCTGCGTCTTAATCATTTGATAATAAATTTTTTGTTGTTGTTAGTAGCTAGTTATTACATGTGTTTTGTATGTCCAAATTATTACATGTGTTGATATTGACTTAGTCCCCGTTCAAGAATTACTCGTTAGGAGTAATTTTTGAATAGTCCCCGTATTGGGACTGTCTTTCTACGTTTCAAGTCACTTAGGTAGTAAACACATAACTTGTAATTTATTAATGAGGAAAGAGTTCGGTAACAATTCCTTTAATGTTTTCTGAATGCATATGTTGAGTAAATATCTATTCAACATTGTGTATTTAGAAAACAAAGGGGAATCGCTGCCGAAATTTTTCCTCATTAATAAATTACAAGTGGTGTTTGCTAGTGACTTGAAACGTAGATTGATGGGTTTAGGTTGGAGTGATAAGGACCCAATTGAAGAAAATTAATTTTACTTGTTGATGAGAATAAATGTTTAATTTACTATGTGTGATTATTGATTATCATTGTTGTTAATTTCTGATAATTTATTTATATAACATATATATATTTAAATGTAGATACATGAACCGTTTTTCATAGGAGTATAATAAGGAATTCAGTAATTGATATATTTAAGGTAATAAATAATTACTTGATCGTAGGAAAGATTTTTAAAGGATATTCATTATAAAAATTCATTCTGTTTTTATTTTATCTTCCTATAATTTAGTAAAGATATTCTGATAAACTGATTTTGGAGGGAAACGTTGATAATGGTGTATGCTTTGCTAATAAATAGTAACTTCATTTTAGAGTTAACCCACACACAAACCTCTAATCTTCACCTAAAAATCTTTCCACAAATCAGTCTTACTTTTTTTTCTTCTTCCAATTCACATGGACAATCAAGCAAATTATCAAATTGCTCACTTAACTAGGGAGTTTGCCTTTGCACGAAAAGTTAACATTAGTGATAATATGGAAACTCGTTTTTTTATTCGTGCTATGTTAGATGCGATAGATGATCCAAAAATAATAGAGAAAGCTATTTGGAATTCTCCTTTGAATCTAACAAACGTTGGGTATATTTATGAGGAGGAATTTAACGCAAAGTTTTCGGCATCACTATCGGATGAGAAATTGAAGTGGCGACAAGTGGGGGACAATGAATACCTTCTGATGCCTATGCCCAATCCAGCAATTGTTCGTGTTGAAGATGGTCATAATATTGACGTTCCTAGAACTCCTCCTCCTACGCATGCTCTATGGAGGTCTAGGGGACGATATGCACTACAAGGAAATACTGTTCGACGTCTGCAATTTGGCAATTAGTCTAATTATTAGTCTAAATTTTTATAATAATAATTCCTATCATTAGTTTTTAATTTTAGGTAGTTTCGTAAGTTTCATTTTTCGTCTGTTTAATGTTTTTTTTTTTTTTTTTCAATTTAACAGTGTATTTTATTTTATTGAATAAATAAGTTCTTGTTTTGGTTCGATTTAATTTTTTTTTATCATTGTATTTTATTTATTAGCAATTTACACACAAATAAGAAAATACTATAAAAAAATAAAACGTAATTCATGATGATTCCTAAATAGGAGGCACAATTTGTTAACAAAAATAAAACGAAATTTATTAACAATTAAATTCCGAAATCAATATACTATACAAAAATAAAACAAAATTCATGATGATTCCTAATATATAGCCTTAATAGGAGGCACTATTTGTTTCCTTAATGGAGTGGTGGGTCATTTAAATTTTAAATTTAAAATTGGTGTAAAAACTGATAAAATTACTCATAATTTGAAAATATTAACTTTAACTTAATTTGACTTATTTCAAACTTTTAAAAACGTTTAGTCTATTCAATTTGATTTTTCATTAGTTGATGTCAAATTGAAACTTAAAATCATAACATGAGGTATTGAAACTTGATTTTTTTTTCGAATTATATTTAACATGAGGTTTGTCCTTTGAGATTTACACCATTATCGCCAAACTAGATATTTTGAATATAACCATTGGCGTCAAACTTGATTCGAGGTTTAGGGTTTGAATATAGGTTTAGATTTCAGGGGTTAATTTATTTAAGGTTTAGGGTTTAGTATTTAAGGTTTAGAGTTTAGGGTTTAGTATTTAAGGTTTAGGGTTTAGGTTTCAGATTTAAGGTTTAGGGTTTAGTAACTTATGTAAATGGATGCTTAGTTATATTGGATCATAGCTTAAACCCGACTTATTATCTAAATGGATACATAGTTATATCGGATCATAGCTTAAACCCGGCTTATTATGTAAATGGATACTTAGTTATATCAGATCATATCTTAAACCCGGCTTATTATGTAAATGTATACTTAGTTATATCCGATCATAGCTTAAACCCGACTAATTATGTAAATGGATACATAGTTATATCCGATCATAGCTTAAACCCGACTTATTATGTAAATGGATACATAGTTATATCCGATCATAGCTTAAACCCGACTAATTATGTAAATGGATACATAGTTATATCCGATCATAGCTTAAACCCGACTAATTATGTAAATGGATACTTATTAGTTATATCGGATCATAGCTTAAACCCGACTTATTATGGAAATGGATACTTATTAGTTATATCGGATCATAGCTTAAACCCGGCTGATTATGTAAATGGATACATAGTTATATCTGATCATAGCTTAAACCCGGCTTATTATCTAAATGGATACTTAGTTATATCCGATCATAACTTAAACCCGACTTATTATGTTAATGGATACTTATTAGTTATATCGGATCATAGGTTAAACCCGGCTTATAAGTTATATCGGATCATATCTTAAACCCGACTAATTATGTAAATGGATACATAGTTATATCCGATCATAGCTTAAACCCGACTAATTATGTAAATGGATACATAGTTATATCCGATCATAGCTTAAACCCGACTAATTATGTAAATGGATACATAGTTATATCCGATCATCGCTTAAACCCGACTTATTATCTAAATGGATACATAGTTATATCCGATCATAGCTTAAACCCGTTTTATTATGTAAATGGATACTTATTAGTTATATCGGATCATAGGTTAAACCAGGCTTATTATGTAAATGTATACAAAGTTATATCGGATCATATCTTAAACCCGGCTAATTATGTAAATGGATACATAGTTATATCTGATCATAGCTTAAACCCGACTAATTATGTAAATGGATACATAGTTATATCCGATCATAGCTTAAACCCGACTTATTATGTAAATGGATACTTATTAGTTATATCTGATTACACTAAAGTTATGTACACTAGAATTATAGTTGATTTATTTTAAAAAAAAAACTAAACTCAATTACACTAGAATTATAGTCCAGTTTATAGAAAACCTTAGAAGATCAAGTTAGGCAAGCCTAACTTATTAAATAAAAAATAAATAAAAAATCAATTACACTAGGATTCTAGATTTATAGTCAATTTAATTTTAAAAAACTAAAGTTAAGTACAATAGAATTATAGTCAATTTATTTTAAAAAAAAAAAAAAAAACTCAATTACACTAGAATTATAGTCCATTTTATTGAAAACCCTAGAAGATCAAGTTAGGCAAGCCTAATTTATTAAGAAAATAAAAATAAAAATAAAAATCAACCACTATAAAACTATTTTATTGTAAAGAACTAAAGTAATACCATAATTATACTATATCGTATAATTATTTAAAAAATAATAATCACAATTTCGATTTTTGTATTACGGTTAAATTTATCGAATTAAATTAGTGTCACTCGATTTGATTAATATAATCCAATTAGGTTATGAGGGTTCATCAATTTGATTAATATAATCAAACTAGGTTTTCGATTAATCGAATTAAATTAGGGTTAAAGGATTTTAGTCTAAGTTTGATGAATAAATAAATTTAATTAATTTAGGATTAAAGGATTTTAGTCTAAGTTTGATGAATAAAAGAATTTAATTAATTTAGGGATAAACGATTAAGTTTGATGAATTAAATTAGGGTTAAAGAATGTTAAATGAATAAAAGAATTTAATTAATTTAGGGTTAAACGATTTTAGTCTAAATTTGATGAATAAAAGAAATAAAAATATTAGCAGTAATAACATAAATCGAAATAAAAAAATATTAAGTGGGATTGGAATAAAAAAAAATATCAGTAGAGTGAAGAAATTAATTTAGATGTGTGAAGAAATAAAAAAAAAATACAAAACTAATCGTCCATATAAATAAAATTGGGCTTGGAAATATATAAAATTGGGATTGGAATAAAATTCTACCATAATTAGAGTTGGCTAGAGGTAGTGATTTAGTTAACTTTAGATGTTAAATGACTAACCCACCCCTAAACTAACTACCACAAGTTAACTCAAATTTGCCACATGTCACATTCCCATTGGTTGTGTATGGAAAATTCCATACACATTGTGTATGTGTAGCATCACACATGTAAAACTATTAACTTACCCATAAACTAATTAGAGAAGGTTAAATCAAATTTGACATATGACACATGTTAATTGGTTGTGTATGGGAAATCTCTTACACAATGTGTAAGTGTAGGCTTTTTGAAATTTCGGCGTTAATTGTTAGAATAAGTGGAACGGAAATTAAAAAATACATCACTCGACTTTACATCATTAATAAATGAACTCCTTTCATTTTGTTATAAACTTTCTCAATTTCATTGAATTTTAAAAGTCGGTCTATACAATATCATTTAAAGGCTAACTTAAGTTATTTTTTATCGCCAAACTGTTTACTAAGTATTTATCCAAAAAAAATCACTATTATATTTCACGAGTCATTCAAAAAAATATTAGAGGAGGAATATTGAAGGGAGGAAGCTAATGGCTTCAAATATACTTATATGATATTTCTTCTTCTAATAGTAATTTTTAGATTTTATCAACATAAACTATAAATGTTAATATTTCAACGTTTTATATTCGACATTAAAGTTCTTAAGGATTACCAAAAGTAACTAATTTACTCCATAATCATTAGTGAAAAAATATATTGTATAAATTGCCAAAATGGTTACAAACTTACAATAATCAAATACAAAAGTGGTTACTAATTTTAATCTTTAATACTCATATTTGTTTGATTCGCTGCAAATTTCCATCTTTTATAGTTTACTAGATTTTATGCCCGTACAATGCACGGGCTTACATTAATGTCGTTTTCATAAATTTTCTATAACAATTAACTTGACTATAATAAAATATAAATTTTAAGAAAATTTATTGTAGATTTTTTAATTTTATTGATATCATAGAAAAATGATTTAGAGAGGGGATTGACTTAAACATAAATTATTTGGCAGGTGAATTACTAATGGAGGAGCTACACAAGCTGAGAACGAGAAGAAGTTGTTGTTCTTTAGCAAAATGTTAGATAATATTTGTACACGTAGTTTTTTATTGAATCATTTTTTCTCGTGTGAATTTGAATTTTTGAATGGTACATAATCTTTTAAAAAATAGTGTTTGATTAATTTCGTTTATGCTAATTTCATTTTCGGTTAACACCAGGAAAGCAAAATAATATACAATGATCGTAGTATGAATTCCAAGCGGATCTACATATAAAACTTGAATTTTGACACTAATAATTAACTGATTAATCGTGCGTATCAATATACTCTTTATGTAATAGCGACCACGGGCGGCTCTAGGCCGGTTCTGGCTGAGCCCAGGAACCGGGCCTCCAAAATTTGGGCCCAAAAAAGAGCTTTCTATGTTGTTCATAAAAAAAACCTGAACTTCTCCATATAATAATTGAGCACAAATTTTCATTTGTGACGGTCACTATCCGTCACAAGCTTGTGATGGGTCGGATCCCTCTCACAAGCTTGTAAGTGGGAGGGCAAGTGGAAATCCATTGATTTCCCACTTGGCCTCCCACTTGCAAACTTGTGAGAGGGATCTATCCGTCACAAGCTTGTGACGGATAGATCGTCACAAGAAAAACTAATTGATAATTGAGTTCAGATGTTTAGGACATCATTAAATTATCAATCAAGCCCTTCTCCTTTCCAAGACAATCTCTAAGATTCCCAATTAATCTCCAACATTAATACAACGTTAATATTCTGTGATTATATTTTTCCCAAATTTGATTACCCATCTAACAAAAGTTCTAGCTATTTTTTGTACTTCTATGCTTTTAGTTTTTAGGGAATGAAAAATCGACAATATATATGTTTATCACAAATTCTCATTTAAGAAAGATATATTCATCTTAACCTTAAAACGGGTCAAATATATGGGTAAGACAAAAGAAAAGTATCTCGGAGCTAGCAAAATGATTGTCCTATCGAGCCAAGTAGAGTAGTGCTTGACATGTTTTACTCTTACCGTCTTAATAGAGACCAATTGTATATTTATTGGCTAAATAAAGTTTCATATGTAATTTTTGGGGCCTCATTTTATTGCGGAGCACATGGCCTTTATTATTTTTAAGACTCCCCTGATAGCGACTACGATTATGTTTACCTACAATGCTTTGTGTTTGTATAATGATTTGCCAAGATATTTAGTTGTACATTGTGTTTAGTTTATGCTTAACGACAAATATTTGCATATCCAATACAAATAAAGCTTTTGATAACTGATACTATATAAAAAAAATCATTTATAAAACGTGTCGATCAAGTACAAAGGATGAGCATAAACTAAGTTTGAATATTGGACAATTATAACGTCTATAATAATGGTCGTTTGGTTAATGCGGGAATTGCAACATCACGTAAACTACAAGTTCATGGACAATAAACTCCCTCATCCAAAAGTTTGAATATTGGACAATTATAACCTCTATATTAAGGGTCGTTTGGTTAATGCGGGAATTGGAACATCACGTAAAATACAAAATCATGGACAATAAACTCCCTCATCCAATTCATGGGAAATTCCCAAAATTGTTTGTTTGCCAATGTGGGAATTACTTCCTACATTAAAGTCAATTTCATGGGAAGTAAAATATCCCATGGATTACAAGGGCAACCAAACAACCCTAAATAAATTTGATGATATTTGTAATAGCTCTTTACTTAATATTATATTTTTTTCATATATTTTTTTCCGCCAACTTGACAATAAATTAATGTCAGTTATCAATACATATTTATTTAAATTCTTAAAAAGGAAACTGACTAGATAAATAAAGTAAATTCATTTTTCCTTTCGCTAAACAACTTACGAAATCGGTCAAAATTTTTAAAGTCCATTTCATGGTAATTTATTATTAATTAATACCTCTATTTTAAAAGAATTGAATCTCGCCATTATCATTCTATTTCGAGTGAATTTGTTTATACACTAATATATCCGATTTATATGGAGGAAACTTCACCACGGTCTTATTAGTAAATGAAAGGCTCAAGTTCAAATTTCAATATGATATGTGGACTGTACAGTTCTGATCCTAAATTGTTGGGGGAAAAGAAGGTTTTAAGTTCTACAATGTACAGCCGCATACTAAATTTTGGATATGATACTACAAAGTCGTCATAGTGAGACTAACATTCTTTTGTAATATAAAAAAATCTATTGTATTTATAAACAAAAATAATTCATAACGTATACACACGAGAGAAATCAAATTATAGCATGTGCATTGCACGGGTATAAAAACTAGTTAAAGATTAAAAAACGTATATTTGATTACATTCTCCAAACTGTTTGAACGAGACAATTCATCTATTCGGACTAAATTATCATTTAAGAAAGATATTATCTAAGTTTAAAACGGGTCAAATACACATAAAATTACCTCACTTATTATCAAGAAACTATAAAAAAAAAATTGTCTTTATTATCACCAAGTGGTAATATTTGACCCGTCTTAAACTTAAGACGAACAATACATTATTAGGTTGCTTCAAAGCTTTACAACGAATTCAAAATATATCTTAGGAACTATACAGTTCATATACGGAGTATATGAGTATATGACATTGGGTTTCGATTTTAAAACAGTGATTTTGATGAGAATTGTTAAATGTTTTAAAAGTGTTAAACCGAGTAGTAGCCTGGCGCATTTTGTGGCTAGCATTTCTCGGGTTTTTTAGGAGTTTTTGAGGGTTTAAATATGGGTGTGAAAGTATTAAATCCCAAAGTAGATACCTCTAACTATGTTACATTAATTTAGTCTAAATAGTACTCCCTCCAATCCAATCCAAACTACCCACTTGCTTTTGGGTGGTTTTCGAGGCACGGCTTTGACCGCGTTTTTCTTCCTTTATATATAGAATTATTTTACAAAAAATATAATTTTATGAAACATATTTCCGTGACAAAACCAAATATATTACTTCCGTCTTTCAAAGTTCTTTATATTCCGATCTATAAACGGTCAAAGTTTTGAAAGTTTGACCTCCAAAAAGCAAGTGGGTAGTTTGGATTGGATTGGAGGGAGTATCTAATTACCTAGATGGATAAATTAACGAAAACGTCTCAAGAAAAGTACCTCATTTTACCTTAAAATGGAGGAAACTTGATCAACAACTTTTTAGGCTCATTAGTCCCTGCAACGTCATTACGAAGATCATCTTGAAATGTATTGCGAACAGACTAAAACCTCCAATACCTGTATTGGTGGATAAATTTCAGAATGGTTTTATCCCGGGTCGTAGCAATGTCGGATAATATCCTTATCGCTCATGAAACTATATTCACTATTAATAACAAGAAGGTAGGAAAAGAAGGCCTTTGTGCTATTAAGGCGTATATGAGCAAAGCCTATGACAGACTTAACTGGAACTTTATTCTTATTGTGCTTAAGGGTATCAATTTACCTCCTAGCATTATTAATATCATGTTGGAGATTATTAAATCAATTTCGTACGATATTCTAATCAATGGCTCGGTCTCTGGATCCTTCAATCCTAAATCAGGCATTCGTCAAGGTGATCCTTTTTCACCCTATATCTTCGCCTTATGCACATAGGTACTGTCTCAAATGTTATCCAAAGCGCAAAATTCAAAATTCATAAGGGGTATCAAAGTATGCAAAGAAGCGCATGAACTCTCTCATCTTTTCTTTGCGGATGACTCACTTTTCTTTGTCAAAGGTAATGTAGAAGATGTTAAGAATGTGATTGGTATTATTTCTGAGTATTGTGATGAGGCCTCCGGACAAATTATTAATAATGAGAAATCGGCCATCATCTTTAGTCCAAATTGCACGCCGAATATGGTCCAAGTTTCCCTAGCGGCCACCAAATTTAAAGCTAAGAAAGATTTAGGTTCTTATCTTGGTCTTCCTACTGATATCGGTTTCTCAAAAAGAAAATTCTTTGGGTCGATCATCGAGAAAGTGTGAAAAATATTGTCTTTATGGAATAACCTTCTGCTTCCGGCAGACTGACTTTGATACGCTCGGTTCTCTCATCATTATCTATTTATTCTCTATCGGTATTTCGTATACCGGTAAGTGTAGCTTCAAAGATCAATTCTTTGATTTTACAATTTTGGTGAGGGGGTCCGAAACGTAACAATTCAATCTCGTGGTGTAGCGGTAATTTCTTGAGTCTTCCGAAAGGAATGGGAGGTCTTGGCATCCGTAAGATTTCTTGCTTTAACCAGGCCTTGCTTGCTAAGTTAGCATGGAAGATTATTTCTGACCCTGACTGTCTGTTAAAGAATGTTATTGGAAAAAAAATAACATATAAATAAATACTCGGATCCCCATGCCATATGGAACAGTGAAGACCTACAAGTCCTGGGGAGGTAGAAGTGTGTGATGGGGCTTTAACTTGATCAGGAAAAATATAGCTTGGCACCTTGGTAATCCTTAAAATTTGGATATATGGAAAGAATATTGGATTGGGGTTCGAGTCTTGAATCCCTTTGCTCGGATATTAGAGGAATCTGATCGAACACCCTTGATGGTAAATTTGTTTTTCACTTATCTATGTTCCTTTCTCCATTAGGTAACTGGAATGAAGATTGGATCAAATCTTTATTTAGGGACACAGTTTTTAAGAATATTAATGCTATAACTGTACTGTCCCTAAGGAAGGGGAGGTTGATCAACCCTACTGGAAGGGTACGAAATCGGGAGAATACTCAGTAAACACTGGGTATGCAAAAGCTCTGGAGGAAATTAACAATCATTATGAATTTGAATGGGAAAGACTCCCGAAGATTTAACTCTGTTATTTCAGCCTTTTGTAAAAAGACCCTATGGGAGATCAACTTACCTCTTAAATTTAAAATCTTCGTGTGGAAAATTCTAACTCAATGCTTACCTATAGGGGTAGAGTTCAAAAGAAGGAATATTGGTTCGGAGTTCTTTTGTAGGCTTTGTGATAATGACATTGAAAATTTAGAATCAATGGAACATGTCTTCCGTGATTTCCCCTTTGCTAGAGTAGTGTGGTTTGGAGGCCCGCTAAATATTAAATCAAGAATTATTCATGACCTTGATGTGAGGTCTTGGATAATTAATCGGCTCTTGTTCTTAAGCAAAGCTGATAAAGGAAGTGATACCCAAGTTCTGTTCATCTTTACAATTTGCGAAATATGGAGAGCAAGAAATGAAAAGTTGTTTATAAATGTATGTGCCCACCCGCAGGTTATCATTAACAATATTATTAGGGAAACTGACTTCTATATCTCTAATTTCTGTTCAAATTTTTTTTTGATTGGCGAGGTTGCGAGGGTCTATCCGGAGAATCATCTCTCTAATAGAATCAGAAATGGTCATCTCTTCTGGGTTGCGGGTAATCCTGGGTGTGGGGTAAGGAAAAAAATCCAGTGTGATGCGACATGGTTTGAGGATCTTAGAGTTGGTGTAGGATGGATCTTATGGAATAATTCGTTTAGGAGCATTTCTTCTGGTTCTTCAACTGCAAACGCGTTCTCCCCAATTCAAGCGGAATGTATTGCCCTTAAAGAAGCTTTAAAATGGGCTTTAGGCAAGGAATTCTTTCATCTAGATATTAGTTTGGATTGTCTCAATTTGGTTTTCTGCTTTGCAGGGGTTGCCTCTGAACTAGTTGAGATCAAGACACTAATGAAGGACGTTCGTGATCTCTTTTTGTTGTTTCATTGTGTTTCTATTAGTTATTGTCCTAGAAGCTGTAATAGGATAGCCCATAATGTTGCTCGTAAGGCGGTATAGGCTGATCCCTTTCTCTATTACAAAAAAACTTTTTGTTGATTTAGGATGATGAATTATTCAAGTTCTCAACTTAGAGCACCTTCCTTCAATGGCACCCAAGAATTCACCCCGAAATTCTTATAAATATTAACTAGATATTTATAGAAAAACAACTCTTTTTACTACAAAATTATACTACAATTATTATAACACTAGTAATAAAGATGTATATTAATTTGCATGTGAGTTTTTATGAAAATATGATGAAATTATACGATGAACAAAATAAGAACACCTGCTCTTATTTTCTACAAAGAAACCACTAAACAAGCTCCATAATGAGCAATTTTGGTTCAAAAATTCATCATGTTATCAAATATAAATGGCTAAGTGATGGGTATTTATAGATGAAATATGAGTGGATTATGATGCCTCACAACTTATGTCATCACATATGAGTAGTATTGTGTGCGGAAGCGTCTTAGAGTAGATGCAAAAAAACATAAAACACACAAGATCTACGTGGTTCACTATCAATGTGATAGCTACGTCCACAAGAGCGAGGGAAATATATTTAACTATATATGTCGGGAGAATTACATATTACAAAAGATGAGCACATAGTTTTTCTATATCTCCCTCTTAAACTCTTAATCTGTTTGCTTCACAAATCTCTCTTTCAAGAATAGCTAAGTTAAGGTAGTGTTTATACATTAAATGGAAAATTCACATGGTATCCCTGAGATTTGCCATTTTGCCTGAAATACCCAAATGTTTGATCTAGAAAACTTCAAGAGGCAATCACTCGTGTTTACGAGATCAGAAAGTGACGACGTTTTTTTCAAATTGATTGTCTTTCCGAGAACTACGATTTGAAAAAAAAATTATCGTATTTTGATCCTGTAGCTATGAGTTATTGTATGTCAAAGTGTTTTTGACCGAACAAACTTTGAGCGAGTATATCTCTTGGTTACGAATTCCGAACTCGGAATTTATTTTTCAAATCGTATTACTCGGAAATACGATCGATTTGAAAAAAAAAACATTGGCACTTTATGATCCCGTAAACACGATTTATGGTCTCTTAAAGTTTTTTAGATCAAAATTTTAGGTATTTCTGACAAAATGACAAACCTCGGAAATACCATGTGAATTTTCCGTATATTATACCACCCTAACAAAGACTAGTACAATTAGGAAATATTATTTAATAAAAAAAAAATTTCTTAATAAACTAAGAAACAAGTCTTAATAAAAAAACTAAGCCAAGTGAAGCACTAAAACCATGTATCTTACTAAGTCAAGATCCTTTCTATTTCTCAAAAGAAATGGAGAGGCAAGTACTTTTTAGTGGTTTGGATTTAATACGGAATAGATCGAATGATTGTAAATTTTCTTGAATAAGAAAAGGTAATTGAATGAAATGGATACATAAAAATAATATGAATGTATTAGAGAGAAAATAAAAAGAAAGAAATGGAGAATTTCTTAATTGGTATCCTAGTATCCTAGTGAATAAAGGACAGCAAAGACTCAAACCAACTTTCCAAGAAACCAAATAGAATACCAAAGCCAAAATCTCGTAGCAAAAACATTAAAGGCGCCTGGTAAACATCGACGGCGTTTTAGGAAACATCGACGACGTTTTTCATAAAAAAGACGATAATGCCCTTAATGACTTATACTCTCTATCTCTCTTATCTCTCTCTTCTATAATTCTCCTAAAACCAAAACAACTAAATTGAACCAAAAAAATTAAAATCTAACAAGAACAACAATTTGACTAAATCGAACAACAACAATATTCCTAAATCGATTATCATGGCGGACGAACACTCTTCGGTATGTTCACATATTAATCAAATTTTACGTTTGTTAATTTTTTTTTCCCGGAATCCGTTAATTGTTTGTTTATACTTATCTAACGTAATTGATTTACGTAACGTCTTAGTTAGTTAAAATTCAATTGCGGTTTTTCAAAAATAATTATGAAAAAATACAATGATCAGATGAAGAACTGGATGTCATGGACCATGGCCAGACATCCATTTCACACGTCTGACCATGGTGGGACGTGTGAAATGGAGGTCTGACCATGGCCAGACATCCATTTCACACGTCCCACCATGGTCAGACGTGTGAAATGGATGTCTGGCCATGGTCAGACCTCCAGTTCACCTCCAGTTCACAAGTCCCACCATGGTCAGACGTGTGAAATGGATGTCTGGCCATGGTCCATGACATCCAGTTCTTCATCTGACCATGGTGAGATGATATCGTTTTTTTATAGTCATGATTAATAACATTTTACGTATGTAGATCATGTTTTACTAATATATATTAATTATTTAATGTCTAATTAGCGCCGTATTTGCATTGAACATGACTCGTTTGAGGAATTTGGGAATAATAACACCGATTACAATCCGTTTTTTGAAACGACGTTAGGTTTTGTTACCCGCGATGATGCCTTTAATTGGGCGAGTAGGATTGCAATGGATCATGGTTTTGCTTTGGTTAAAGCAAATAATGGGGCAAAAAACAAAAGAAAAGACGGGTTGTTGGCATCTTACTTTCGATGTTCAAGGTATGGTAGACCTCCTCCAATTGATGATCCTGAGAAGCGTCGTGGGTCGAATAAGTGTGGATGCACTTTCCGTATCCGAGCCGTGCAGAACTACCCTCGGCAAGGTGACGATAGCGGTGCAGTTTGGAACATAATCACCGCCGAGGGTAAAGGGTTTCACAATCACGAGGAAGTGGGTTACAAGGATGGTGATCGTCATTTTGCGGCTTTGGATGACGAGGAGAAAGCGTATGTGAGGCAACAGGTTAAGGCCGGTGTGCTTCCAAAAGACATCAAGAACGCTCTTCACCAAAGAACGCCGGGTAAACCTCAACCGTCAAATAATCAAATATATAACGAGACGAAGAAACTGAGGCGGGAATTTAGGGGTGGAAGGAACACGGCTCAACAAATGTTTGCTCTTGCGGTAGAAGCACATTATTTGATGTGGCATGTGAGTGATCCGGAGACACGACAGATCTCTCATATATTCATGGCACATCCCGTAGCCGTGCAGCTTTTCCGAGCCTATCATTATGTTGTGCTCATTGATTCTACTTACAAGACAAACACCTATAAGAATCCACTGGGTGAGATTGTTGGTGTTACCCCGACCGGGAATTCGTTCCTAATTGGTTGTGCACTTGTTTCTACGGAGTCCGAGGATTCCTACACGTGGATTTTGAGGCGGTTGTCGGACATTCTTGCACCTGTCTTTGTTTCCCCTACCGTCTTCGTCACCGACCGGGAGTTGGGTTTGATCGCCGCTCTTAGGGAGGTGTTTCCCGGTTCTAGTCATTTCTTGTGTCGGTGGCACGTGAACCGCGCCATCAATGCCAAAACCCTGAACATCTACAAGACCGAGTGGTATAGAGATCTTGTTTACTATAATCCAGAAGCGGGTTGGGTACGGGTTATTGATGCATTAACCGTGGAAGAGTTTGAAAAAGCATGGGAGTGTTTTCGTGTCAAGTGGAATCCCTTAGGGAACTATGTTTTGAGCACTTGGGTGATGCACAAGGAGAAGTTTGTGCGATGTTATACAAACGATGTCCTACATTTCGGTAACACGTCTACTTCCCGTGTCGAGTCGGCTCATTCTCTACTTAAGTCATGGTTGAAAAGTGCAAATTTGACACTTGATAGTATGTGGTCGAAGATGAATGACATGCTTGATAGTCAACACTCGGAGATTAGAAAGTCACTTGAGGATTCAAGGAGTCGGCCTCGTATAACTAGTCGTTTGTTCTCATTGTTGCTAGGGGTCGTGTCGACGAAGGCAATAGGAATAATGGAGGAGGAGCTTCAGAGAGGGCTTGGTCTTGGTGTCGGGTTAGAGGAGGGATGTGGACATGTGCTTGAGACAACTCATGGCCTACCTTGTGCATGAAATTGGTTTATTTGAGTAGGCGAGGTAGGAGGGTCCATGTTGATGATGTTCACGTTTTTTTGAAGACCTTGGTATTTGATAGTGTTGATCAAATGCCGAGAACCGATGATGATGAGTTTAATGGGTTAGTAGTGGAAGCTAGAAACAGTGACCCGGTTCGTCGTAGGTTGGTAGCCGAGAAGATGCGTGACGCCCTACATCCGGAGGACGAGGACGTTTTGCCACCTCCTATTAACGAGAACCCGAAAGGCCGTCCAAAAAAATCCACGACTAGGAACAAGTCGTCTTTCGAGCATAGTCAAAGGAAATATGGGACACCTAGCACCGATGGATCTACTGCTCGTACTCACTTATTTGGGGACTTTCCTCCAGGACCACCAAACGCTCCGTTAGAAAGAAACTACACCGTCGGCCTTTTCTCAACTTGGTCTAAACGATACGGGGTACCGGAGGTGCTTTGGGGCCAGTTCGATGGTTGGGTAGATGTCGGTGACGATGGTCACTGTGGTTACCGGGTTATATCACATGCCCAACGGGGGCAAGAGGGCGACTACCTTCAGATGAGGATGTGGTGTGCCCGAGAGATTAGGAGCGACGACGTCTACAAGAACCTGTTCGGTACTCATCCATCCTCTACGACTGGTTTGACAGGATTTGAGAGTACATTGAGGCGTGCCGAGTTCTATCTTGAGATCCCATGCGGTACGGAGCATTGGATGTGTTCCGACCACTTACTTGTATTTGCAACCACCTTCAACTGGACTATATGTGTTATCGGTCATTTTCGTCGCGACAATGGTGAGAAAATTTGGGGTGGTAGTTGTGAGACAATTTTACCACTTAGGGCTTTGGTTCCAGGTCAAAAACCCTTTGGTGTTATGTGGATTGTAAACTACCACAGTCATTGGATGCGGTTGCATTCAAGAGGGCCGCAAGATGATGTTGCCATGCCACCACTAGCTCCCGCTTGGCGGACTTATAGACACGAAAGTGTCAGTCATCTCGAAACTTTGTACCAGAGAAATATCGAGAACTGGAACGCTTGCATCGGATCCGCCACGGGAAGAAGTCGGAGACGTAGAAATGAAAGCACCGATGAAGAAGTTGCACGGAAATTGAGGTTCGGTTAAGCACTTTATTAATGTGTTCAAAATGTAATTGTACTTTTGATGAATATTTATGTAATGTTTGTTTTTTTTAATTTACGTTAATTTTTAGTTAAATATAATTGACGTTGACAATACTCGAATAAAGTTGACATTTATTAATAAAGTACTCGAATATGAGGGTAATTAGTTAAAGTCTTAAAATTACATTACATAGAAGAAACGATTAAAATACCCATGTTGTAAACGAAATCATCATCACTATATTTTTTCATTAAACACATGCAGTCGGTTTTAGTAAGACTAATCAGTGGAGTAATCTGTGGATGAATATTCCTTTGGCTTGAATAACTCCTCCTCCATGTAGCCGGTATAAATGTGGTATATAAAAATTGGCTCGGGCGGGCCATGGAATATCTGACCATCACCCTGGTAACCCTCCATAAGCTGATGCAGTGTCATGGACGAAATGATGGTTTCACATCTTTTGAAAAATTCAATCAACTCCGCCTCGATCCTCTTTAGTTCATCCCTTTTCAGAAGGACAGATTCTAAACAACATAAAATGGTATCAACTTATTAGACTAAACAAACAAATTGAAATGATAAGAAATGAAATTATTAAGGTTTGAAATTATAGTTGACAGAAATTTTACCTTTAGTTATATTCATTTCAGGAATATGAGGGTAATTTGTCTTATAGGGAGTACCCATCATTTGTGGCAGTGATATGAGATTAGGTTCATAACGGTTCATGAAATCCCAAATGATATTATTATTAAACACGATTAGTAAACGGCGAAATACGGAAGGAAACTCATTAACAATTTCATCAATTCTATTTTGTATGAAATTAACCTCTTCAACATCGTTCATAGGCATGATGGTAGATGAGATTTTAGGAAAATAGTAGATGAGATAACAAGTTTTGTGAAAAATGATGGTGGAGTGAGCTCCTTAAATAGAGGTGAGCCTTGTAATTTGTTCCGAAAATTTCTGAGCATGATGTGACAACTCAACTGACAACTTTAATAAAGTTCTGAGCATGATGTGACAACTCAACTGACAACTTTATTAAAGTTCTGAGCATGATGTGACAACTCAACTGACAACTTTATTAAAGTTCTGAGCATGATGTGACAACTCAACTGACAACTTTATTAAAGTTCTGAGCATGATATGACAACTCAACTGACAACTTTATTCATTAATTAAAAACTGATAAATATTACAACGATTTTTTGCAGAACCAACAATTAATCATCGTTAAATACATTTCATTAACACTTAATCAGTTGAATATCCTTCGGAAGAAGAACCATTAGGCCTATAAAACTCCTCCTCTATGTAAGTTACATACATTTCAAAGGTTTTAAGACTCTGAAATGGCCCCACGAACATCCGGCCGTCCCCTTCACATAGAGAGTGCAAGGTCGTATATGGGACAACTGTCAAACACCTCTTAAACAGTTCAACTATCTCCAACCTCACTTTCTCCCACTCACATCGCTTCAAGATGACAGTTTCTGAAAATACAAAAATTAAACTTCATAATAATTTATGCAATTTTTTTTAAATGGAAAAATTAGACAATCTATTAAAAGTAACCATACCTTATGTTACGTTCCTAGGATGAATGGAAGGGTTGTTGAGACCGTAAATAGGTCCATGCATTAGTTGAAGCATAGATAGGGGAGGATTGCCACGACTAATGAAATTATTAAGTACATGAGTATTCAACACAATCATAAGGCGGTCGAATAGTAAGGAAAACTCGTTAACTATCTCGTTAATTTTAGTTTGATAATAATTAACTAGTTGTATGTTAGTCATTACCATGATTAAAGTGTAGTATAAGAGGAGTAATATATTTTAAGAGTAGAGAAAAGATAGTGAGTTGTGTGGAAATAATTTGTTGGGTAAAGGGTTTAAATAGACAAAATTTTAGGGTTTTCATGTTCTGGCCAATACAACAATAATATAAATAAAAGTAAATAAATCAACAAAACAATAAAAATGTTAACTAATTAAATAAAAGATAAGTCAATACTACATAAAAACCGAATAAAACAAATACAATGCATAAATATCCGGTACTAGTTACCCTGATCATGGGTGTCGTAATACATGCTCATCTGACTAAACAAAATATCTACTTGCTGCTGCTGCATCTCCGGAGTAGGTAAGCGATAGACATCTGAGAACTGCCTACTAAGTGCAACGGCTACCTCTGGCTCAGCGTGGAAAGGTGGACGCATAAAATGAAGACGATCCGAAGGTGGAAAATAGAATCGGTGAGAAATATCATCGTACCATCTCTCATAGTCTCGAGATACCTCGAAAGGCATCGTAGCTCGTCGAGACCGACTCTTGAAGTTCACCAAGGAAGTCTCGTGGCCCCACATCGTATCGGGCTCCTGACCAAACTCCACATTATAATCGTTCTTCGCTGGACGGTACTCGGTACATGGGATAGGCATAGGCATCGGGATAGTCTGAATGTACCCAAACTGGCGCATACACCGATCAGGCTGGTACGACTCAACAATGGACTGATATCGAATATAGCCGGAATAGCGAGAATATCTCGCAGAACTCGACATACGCGTCCAATAAGGCGTCCATCTAACCTGCTCCCTACTAAACCCGTCCAACCTAACACGCCATATCTGAAAATGGTCAAGGTCGCCCTAAAACCGAGGAACGTGCCTCCACGCATCCACCCGTGGCCTGCCCTCCAAATAATCTCCCCCGTGTGGCCGACACTGGGGGAAGTACTCGTAAATCCATGCCTGCAATAAGGGCAGACACCCACTAACACCGCGAGCCTTCCGTCGCGATGCCATGCCTAGCTGCCGGTACAGATATGCCAAACAAGCGGCACCCCAAACATACTCTCCAACCTGCTCCAGATAATCAAGTAAGGGTAACAACTGAGCTGACACCCTATCACCAGACTTGTCCACAAACAAAGTCTGTCCCAACAACAATATCAAATAAGCACGTAGGGCGTTCTGCTCAGTCCCTTCCTTGATATGAGCCCTCAAAGCTGACACCAACAAGCCACCACCCTTATATAACGGTGGTGCCACCTCTCCGGGAGGTACACCAAAAAAATGTGCCACATCCTTCTTCAACCCCACCTCCTCCCTCGAAGAACCGGCAGCGGAGGTACCCCGAACAAACACCCTCGTACCAGTAGGCCGGATACCAAGTATCTCCTCCACATCGTGAAGCGTAATGGTGATCTCCCCAAAAGGCATATGAAAAGTGTTGGTATCCGGCTGCCACCTCTCTATGAAAGCGCTAAGAAGGTTCTCATCCAAAGCTGTCGTGCAGCACATCGTCAACCCAGTCAACCCAGTCAGCTGAAACCTCCTAACAACATCAGCCGGCACCTCCATGCTCCCTAACCCATCCACATAACTCAGCCTCTCGTAACACTTAATAAAGGACCTAGCTTCCTCCGTCTCGGTCGAACTACTATATGCCACATGCCCCCCAAAACTGCGTAACACCGATATGTTACGGGGCCCACCAGAAACTGGGTCTCTAAGGAGCCAATCACTATCGCTGCGCGGCTTCTTCCGCGGCCCCCTCTGCGAACCATCATCCAACCTAGAATAGCGACCAAAGGAGTCCCGAGCTAACCTCTGAGACAACGGTACCTCCAATCTCGATAAAGGTACGGACCGCTGAACAATATCCTCCTCGCCCTCAGACTCGGACTCCACCCAAACCCTCGTCAACAATATCATCTTCCGCTTCCTCGTAACCCTGACCAATCTGAGGAACACTAGCTCCTACCTCCTCCGACCTCTCCCTGTCAGAAATACCGCTACTAACGGGATTAGATCTACTACACCGAAAAACAATACGACGCTTTGAAGCCGTGACTCTACGGTTCACCGTACGATCTTCGGGAACCATAACGCTATTTCCTCGATCACCCATCTGCATTACACAATTAAAACATTCAAATAAGCGTTAATAATATTCCAAAAACATATTACCATCGAAAAAATTAAATTAATCAACTTAATTAACAAATTAAAAATTTTTTTTTTGGGTAAACCATGGACGGACTTTTAATCAAAAAATTCAAACCATGGTCGAATTTTTTTTTTTGGATACCAACCATGGTAGGATTTAAATTCTGGAAATCCCACCATGGCTAGACAACTAGATCACACGTCCCACCATGGTGGGATGAAAATTCTGGAATTTTCACCATGGTTGGACGTGTGATTTGGTTGTCCAACCATGGTGGATTTCCAGAATTTTAATCCCACCATGGTAGGACAACCAAATCACACGTCCCACCATGGTGGAACTTGGGGGAAATTTTTTTTTCCCCCATGGTTGGACGTGTGATTTGGTTGTCCAACCATGGGGGAAATATTTTTTTTCCTCCAAATTTCAAACCGGAACAAGAAATCGGAATTAAATTTGATTATTTCTATCTTTATACCGATTATTCATACAAATCTAAACAAATTACTAACAACAAATTACTAACAACAAATTACTAACAACAAATTACTAACAACAAATTACTAACAAATTGATTTTACAACAAATCTAACAAGAACAAAATAAAAACATTCTATGAAATAATTATAAACTAAGATAAAGCAAATTACAACAACTTTAATTAAATCAAATACAATCTCATACAAATAACAACCTAATAACTACAAGTTTAATTAAAACAAAATAACTAACAACAAACAAATTCTAACAAATTAAACTACAACAATATAACTAGATCTACAAAACGAAAACAAAAAAATTGAAATACATACCGGTGGTGGTGGGGACGGCAGGGGCGGCAGGTCACGGTGGTGAGGGACGTCGGGTGGCGGGACGACGGCTACTGGTGGCAGTGGTGGCGGTGGGGGCGGTGGGGGTGTGGGAGAGGGTAAGGTGAGTGTGTTTGTGGGTTTTGAATTTGAGAGAGTTTTGTTTTAGAGAGAGAAAGGAAAAGGGCAATTATCGTCTTTTTTATGAAAAACGTCGTCGATGTTTCCTAAAACGTCGTCGATGTTTTACAATCCGGTTTGGTTAATGTCAAAATAGAAAAATGGATTGCATAGTCAAGATCTTTCATATACAGAGTTTTGGCGCCTTAATGAGTTTTGGCGGGAAAGAAGCAAAACGCCGACTTCCGATGACAAGATACAGGAAAATTAGGAGTCTTCTATCTAACATCGATGGAGGTCTAACCTAATAGGCAAATTCACATTTCAAACTGATGATGTCCGTATGAAAAAATGAAGTTGGAGAAATTGTGACGGTATGATTATAAAATGTCAACTAACAGTTTATTTTTAAAAAAATGACAAATTTTATTTATAATACTTTATACAAGTAACTTAATAATCATTTTTAGATTACGGAGTACAAGTAGAAAATATTGACAATTTCCCGTTTCAAGGAAAGAACGTCTTAAGAGAATCTTGATAATCACTATATGCATTACAGTAGGTCTTGCTTAAGACGGGTCGGATCTTACAACGGGTATTTTGTGAGAGGAAATGGGTAGAGGGGACAAGGTGGACTCCCCCCATGTGCTCTCCACTCACCCTTGATGGGTATTTTGTGAGAGAATATAGTATCCGTCTTAAGCTTAAGACGGATACCTCCGTCTGAAATAAGAATTTGGGTATGCATTATGCTCTTATTCCTTGCAGAATCTCATACATATCTATGTATGTGTTTGCACTCAAGATTCTATAGCGCACGTGTCGCAATCTGAATGATCACGTGACCCTTTTGTGGAAACTATGTGTTGAAGCAAAACGAGACCTTCATTGATCGACACCTGGTGGCCTGAGCTTGCTGTCAGTGTATATGAACGTCGGTTAGCCTTTAGCCATGCGTGCAAAAGTAAGAATTTCCATAGAACTACATAGTAAGAAGTTCAAAATCTATAAATTGATTTTGAAGTAAGAAATCAGTTTCATGTCATAAAAAAGAAAATATAAAACTTTTGTTGAAAAATAAGATATGAACTATTAATAGATTACTAAAAAATATTTTACCAATGGCCAAAATAAATTATACAAAGTAGAAAATAATATAATGGTATATATACAGGTGTAAATATAAATATTACAAGTAGATGTAAAATAGTTAATAAGAGATCTTATCTTGAGAGACGGTTGTGACATGACTATGTCATTGTCCTAAAGTCGAATTTCACTACAAGAAATCCGGTTTCAGGCGACTATATTAAAGCGACTGATCATAGTAGTCGCCACTTTGGCGACTGAAAATTGACTCGGGCGACTAAAAGTAGTCGCAAAATTGGCGACTGAAGCAGTCTTCGAAATTTTCTGAAAAAAGCTCGGGCGACCGAAAGTGGTCGCCAAATTGGCGACTGAAAAGCGTAATTGGCGACCGATTTCAGTCGCCAATTTGGCGACTACCTATATCAGTCGCCAATTTGGCGACTACCTATATCAGTCGCCAAAATCTTTAATACATCACGCAATCAATTCAATCCTATCTTCACCGCAATCAATTCCTTCGCAAAAAAAAAAAAACAGACCACCGACGACGAGCACGGCGATGATGACTCTTATTCTATTTCCGACCACCGACGCATCTCCGACCACCGATATCACCACCGTCCTCACCAACAAACTCCGACTCTTATTATATTTTCCTCACTTTTCCTCAATTAGGTGCGTATTTAGCTCTCCTAAATTTAATTCCTTAGCTTAATTTTTGTTTTGTTTGTTTATTTTATGATTGTAATTAGTATTATGATGTTTATGTATAGTTTGTGATGCTTACAAAGTTCTAATGGTTAGTTAGTTAGGGTTTGTGTAGATTGATGGTTAGGGTTTATATAAATTGGGGGTTTTGTGAAACTGTTAACATTATGTTAATCGAGGTTGTAATTGACAATGTATTGGTGTTTTTGATGATGTTAGGATTGTTGATTGACTAAATTAGTATAAATGGGAGTATTATTGATGGTAGAAAGTTAGTGCTCCCTCCGTCTTATTCATTTGTTTGCCCTTTAAATTATTTTTTATGGTTGTTTTAATCAAAAGGCAAATAAATAATTGTGATGGAGGGAGTATAATGTTAGGATTTTATAATTAAAGTGTGTATGTATTATGTTATTATTGCATCGTATGTCGAACTTATTGATTTAATTAGTAAAATGTCAAGTATTGTGTAATGTTAGTATATTGTTAATAACAAATATCCATGTTGATAATATTAGTTTGATAGTTGTTTAGTATCCATGTTGATAATGTTATTAATTAGAATGATAGTAGTTTAATTAGTGATATGTTAATGACAACACCAAAAATGTGTTGTGTCTGGTAGTATTTATTAGGTTCGTTTCTTATACTTTTTACGGGTCGTTAGCATCGTTTTATGCTAACCTTAGTCCTTGTAATTATGTTGTTAATTAGTATTTTTTAGTCAACTTTTAGAGTCAAACCCGGAAGTCAACAAAAGTCAAAGTCAAACCCGAGACCCGAGACCCAAACCCGACAATTGGAGTGGGCTACAAACAAATCATCAATGCAAGAAGACCAAGTCCAAAGGGTCAATGGAAGTCAAGGCGGGACTAAAATCCAAAGGGTCAACGAAAGTCAAGGCGCTCAACCAAGGGGAAAAACTGGCAACATGAAACGCTGCCAGCGCCAGGGAACGCTGCCAGCGTCCCACGATGCTGCCAGCGTCCGTGGGCGCTGCCAGCGTCCTGGTCTCAGGCACGCGTTCCTTCATTCTCCGTCTTGTCATTTTGAGGCCCATTTCTCAAGGCCCTAGGTTTCCGGAGCCAAGGGTATAAAAGAGCCAAATTGTAGAGAGAGAGAAGCACACAACATTGAATACAACATTTTACAACACAACACATTAGAATTCTCTCAACTTTTGTTCTTCATTTTGGTTTTGTAATTTGGTTAAACTTCATAATGGGTTGTAATATTTGGATTATGGGTAGCTAATTCTCCATTTCTTAGTGTAATTTGAACAAGTTCACACCTTTAGCATTGCATGACTCTCTAATCCTCTTCTTCCTTATTTAATATAATTTTATTGTGTTAATCTTTCATGTTGAGTAGATGAATGTTTAGTTTGACTAGCTTGACATCTTATTTGCTTAATGAATGCTTGTTCTTGGTAGGATTTGTCAACCTATACTTGAATGTGTGAAGTAAACTTGAAAGACTTCAACTTTGGTTTAAAGTTAGAGTCTTTTGAGTGATAATTTATATGTTGTGTGATTTTAACATGGGTTAGTGTTGAGTTGCATGATTCTAGCTTAATCCTTTGGTTTAATACTTAAAGCTTACTTCTTTGATTGTGCTTATGTTTTAATAAGTGTTGGTTAAGTTGTAAAGGGTCAATCTTGGTTGGTTTAATCCATGTTAACTATTTCTTAGGAGGTAGTATTAGATAAATAAGAAGAGAGGAGGTATAAAAGGGTTATCTTTGCTAATTGTTGTGTTACCTGGGATAATTGCACTAAGTATTTTTCTCATATTTGATTTCTTGCATAGAAGGTGTTTGTTCTATTATCTAGCCTAGAATTTCATGTTTCGATTTGAGTAATCTTTTTAACCAAATTTCTCCCAATATGTTACCCTATATGTTTTCTCATTGTGAATATCATAATTTGTAATTAATTTCAGCTTTTGTCTTAATTAGTGTCTTAATTTATGACTAGAGTAATTAATTAGTAATTTGTTTTGTTAATTGTCTTTTTGCAAGAGTCTAGATTAGATTAATTTAGTTAATACCGCCTTCTCTTGGGTTCGACCCTATTCTTACCATTTTACTACCTTTATTTAAGATAGTTTGTGTTGGCTTATGAGTTATAAATTGTTATTTGATCGTAGCTAATTAGCGGATTTATTGACACCGCTTTTAAGCCTGTCAGTTAATTTTAGTATAGTTAGTATTCATGTTGACAATATTGTTGTTTGGTTCATTATTGATAATAGATATGTTACTAGAGGTAGTAATAATTGATAATCAATATTGTTGTTTGGATTATTTGTAATTATTGTTGTGTGGGTTAATGTTTAGATTAAAATGAAGAGGTTGGAACGTACATGGATGTACGAAGAAAGACTTGATAAGAAAAGACGTCCTACCGCTAGATTTATAAAGGGTGTTGCCGAGTTTATTGAATTTGCTAAACAACAAGACGAGTATGATTTAGTAGTAAAGAAACTTAGGTGTCCTTGTATTAAATGCAAAAATATGAAATATCTACATGACATTGAGGTTCAAGAACATCTTTATACAAACGGGTTTTGTCCAAACTACTACAATTGGATTTCTCATGGAGAATCTTATTTTTCACTTCCCGAACAATCTCAAATCCCACAAAATGAGAACCCATATAGAGATATGGTAGTTGATGCCTTTGAGTCTAATATTTTCAATAATGATCATATACCAATGAATGAAGAAGAACCACACCCACAAGCAAAAGCCTTTTTTGATATGTTAAAGGCGAGTGAAAAACCATTATATGAAGGGAGCAAAATGTCATTGTTAGAAGCCGCCTCTAGGATATTAACTTTGAAGTGTGAGTACAATTTGCCATTTAATTGTGTTGATGGCATTGCTTCTTTGATTGAGGATGTTATCCCCGGTATGCTATCTGGATGGTCTACCGCGGGAAAAAAAAGCATGTCCTTGTTGCATGTACCAAAGCAAAGCATTTTCGCTACCTTGTTCCAAAAAAGTGAGTTGGTTTGATTGTCATAGACAATTATTACCGGAGGGGCATGTCTTTAGGAGCAACAAAAAAGCTTTAAGAAAAGGTAAAGTGGAGCGGAATCATGCTTTAGATCGACTTCCGGGGGATAAGGTGTGGGATATGGTTTGTGATTTGTCACGTACTATTGATTGTACTAAAGCAGAGACGCATGAGCTGAAAAAGAATAAAATTGGTTGGTTTAAAAGAAGCATTTTTTGGGATCTTCCTTATTGGAAGACAATGTTAATTAGGCACAATTTGGATGTAATGCATATAGAAAAGAATTTCTTTGAGCAACTGATTCACACGATTATGGATGTAAAGGGAAAGACTTGTGATACTGTTAAATCACGAGAAGATTTGAAGACAATTTGTCATCGTCCCAAACTTCACATTCGTAGCGATGAGTCTAAGCCAAAATCTATTTTTACACTTGACAAAGCTCAAAGGAAGGTATTATGTGAGTGGTTAAGAAAGTTAAAATTTCCTGACGGATATGCATCCGATTTTAGTCGATGTGTTGATATGAAGGAGCTAAAGTTGCAAGGCTTGAAAAGTCATGATTGTCATATCTTCATGGAACGATTATTACCTGTATCTTTGAGACATCTCCTCCCCACTCCCGTGTGGAATGCAATTGTTGAGATAAGTCAATTTTTTCGAGATTTATGTTCGTCTTCAATATGTGTTGATGACATGATTCGTCTTGAGGAGCAAATACCAGAGATATTGTGTAAGTTCGAGATGATATTTCCTCCATCATTTTTTAATTCCATGGAGCATGTACCGATACATTTGCCTTATGAAGCCAAAGTTGGAGGCCCCGTCCATTATAGGTGGATGTATCCATTTGAAAGGTACGATCGCTAAGTAGTAATTAAATTATAATTATTATCGTACTATATATAATTGATTTAATATTTATATACTACTCTTAACAACTATTAATTCCATCAATTATTGAATAGGTTTCTTAATCACGTGAAGAAGAAAATTGGTAACAAAGCTCGGGTTGAAGGTTCTATATGCAATGCGTATTTAACGGAAGAGATTGCAAATTTTTGCTCTCTTTACTTTGAAAAACATATAGAAACCAAAGCAAAATATTTGAGTGTTGATAAAGCGGATGAACTTGAGACAAGTTTACCCGAGTTTTTCCAAATGCATGATGATGAGGGTTGTTCATCAATTGGGGGAACAAGATATTTGGATGACAAAGAATATGATCGTGCTCACCTTTACGTTCTTTATAATTGTGAGATTTTGGAATCATATGAAACGGAGTTTGTGAATGATTTCATTAAAGCACATCCTAATGTGAATAGAGATGATGTTTGGAGTAACCATGAGGATCAATTTGCAGCATGGTTTCGGAACCATGTAATTGAGTTAAATATCCAAGATGATTTGATAAGGACTTTTGGCCTTTGGTCCTTCACGAATGGTTAAAACGTGGAATCGTTACTCGGTCAACGGATTTAATTTCCATACATTCAACTACGGTAAGGATAAGGCTAGGTGCAACTATGGTGTTACTATTTCTTCTCTTGATGACAACGAATACTATGGTATAGTTGAGGATATCTTTGAGTTGAGCTATAATGGGCGTGAGCGTTCTTATAATACTGTCTTATTTAAGTGTGAATGGAAGGATAACTCTGTGGCCGGTATGAAAGTTCATGAACGTTATAAACTCGTCGAAGTGAATCATACTCGGACATACTCAAAGTATGATCCATTTATACTCGCACATCAAGCCAATCAAGTATATTTTGCTTCTTATCCAAGCACGAATAATGATCGAAATCAAAAGCAGTGGTGTACAATCTTTAAGACAAAAGCACGCTCACAAGTAGATATAACTTTTTTTCAAGAAGAAATAGTATCTAGCGGGTTTATGTTGTCTCCACCTGATGAGGACATTTATGAGAATAAAAATGAAGAGGGTGAGGATTTAGAAAACGAGGATGGTGATGGTCAAGTTGAGGGTGATGATGGTGGTGATAGTGATAATGATAATGAATCAAATAGTGATGATGATGACGACGAATTTGATGATGATAATGATTAATTGGGTAAAGATATATTTATATATATTTTAATTAAGTTTTTTATGTTATTTGATGTTTTTTTTTATGTTATTAACAGTTTATGTTTATGTTGTTTTTTATGTTATTAACCGTTTCTAACAATTTGAATATTTGTGTAATTGTAGATGGCAGGAGGTCGAGGTAGACAACGTGGCGGCGGTTCAAGTAGACGCCATAGTACTTCTTCAGTCGACGAGGAGGAGATGAAGGTTATTGATCAGCAGAGTCCGGTGGTCGAGGAATCGACCAACGGCGATGAGTCCTCGGATCAGACATCGGAGATCCAGTTCACCTCGGAAGGGAAGATGATACTTGATCCCGCGGGTTTTTGGTAAGACAACGACCAATGTCTTTAATTTATTATTTTATAATTATATTACATTATTTAACATAAATGCATACTATTCCATAATTTATTTTTCAGGTTTTCGTCTCAAAAGGTTGTACGAGTTTGTAATCAAAGTACAAAGATGAAGATGACGGGGGTTGCTCCTACTTGTTGGACAAAGGCTACCTGCACACAAAAAGAGGAATGGTTCAATAATTTTAGGCTATATTATTTTTGTTTATATTTTGTTATATTATTATAACTTTCAATTAATAATTTATTTTACTAATACTTACCTTTTAAATTGTAGAAAACATTTGACTGGTCGGCGGGATTAGAGTATATTGTACGTCAAAGGTACAATGAGACATGCACTAGACGGTTAAGGGACAACATGTATAAGGTTGTCAAGAGGAAGAAGGAGCCGGAGCATATGAGAGGTATTTAATTTTTTTTGTTATTTGTATATAGTTATAATTTAACACATTTTATCATATTTTATAATACTAATTTAAATTGTAGGTGGTGCATATGAAGATATGCTTAAATATCGTGAAACTCCGGAGTTTCAGGCTAGGTCGGCCCAAGCATCTAAAAATAAAAGAGGAGGAAAGAAAGATGAAGCGGCTGAGCCATCACATCACATCACGCAGGATCTCGATCTTTCTTGAACCTAGTTTTGGGTGTAAGTTATAATTTTCACTTTTTCGTCCATTTGAAAATTATAACTTAAATTCTTTTTATTATTAAAATCTTCTTATCAAGTCTTTAATTTCTTCTTTTAGAAGGGTAAGAAGAAAAAAGCTAACACGCCCACGGCTCCGGAGCTCTTCCTTGACACCCATTCCCGACTCCAAGACAATAAAAGATATTGGATAAAGCCAAAAGATAAGCAACTATATGTAAGTTTCAAACCATTTTTGGATTTTTACAATAAGTACATTTTTTTGAATGTTTAACAAATTTTGTAGCTATTTTTAATAACAATGTTTATATTTTGTAGGAAGCATTTTGCGCCGAGAAAGTTAGGCATCCCGAGAAATCCGATAACGAGATTTGGTTCGACTTGGTTAAGGGTTTCAAGAAGGGGAATGTGTACGGAATTGGCTCGGCTAAGGACGTATTTTACAAAACTCCAAGGGGAAGAATGCCTTCCAGCTCAAAACAAACCTACGAGCCGGGAGTCATATGAAAACTCCAAGCCCAACTTGACGAGGAAAGAAGAAAAAATGCCGAAAGGGATGAGGAACTCCGGATAATGAAAGACAAATTTAAGGCTTGGGAAACCATGTTCGACAACTGCAATCAAGGTCCGCCTCCCTTTCGGCGAGATTATGATGAAGGCAATGAAAGTGGTGGTATGCAAGCCGAAGCCAATATGACCCTTGGCTTTTGATATTAGTTTAGAAACTTGTTAATTGTGGTTGTTTGAACTTGGTTTTGTTAACCTTTAAGAAGATTTGTAAACTTGAGACAATTTTCTTGATATATATGAGGATGTTCGTTTCTCATCGTGTTGTTGTAAATGTGTGAAATTGTGGTTGTTTTCTATTGTACTTGAAAGTTTGGTATGGTAATGAAATGGCAGGATGAAAACAGAACATTTCGTGCAATAAAACAGGTGTTTTGGCGACTATTTTCAGTCGCCAAACCCCCTGTATTTTTACAGATTAAAATGACTTTGGCGACTGAAATCAGTCGCCAAATTGGCGACTGAAATCAGTCGCCAAATTGGCGACTGAATGGTTTAGTGGTCGCCAAATTGGCGACTTAGGGCGACTGAAATCAGTCGCCAATTTGGCGACTACTTCACCTTTCAGTCGCCAAATTGGGCGACTGATTTCAGTCGCCAATCAGTTGATTTGGCGACGCGTTTTTCAGTCGCCAAATTTGGCTACCGAAATTAGTCGCCCGAATTTTATTTGGCGACTAATGACTGCGACTGGGTCTTGACGACTGTTTTCAGTCGCCAAATTCATTTTAGCGACTGAAACTAGTCGCCAATATCGGTCGCCTGAATGTTGTTTTCTTGTAGTGTTTGCTTCGTACTCTACACACGCTTTTGTTGACAATCGAGTGCATGATTACACAACCAATATTTCTCCGGTGTAAATGAAGACACAATTTGAACACAGCGTAGAACGTAGCCAAATTAAAGGATCTCCAGAAATTTATAGAGAGAATTATTTAAAGAGAAAGAAGTAGTGAATTTTTGTTATGTATTTTGAGTAGTAGAGATGAGGGTATTTATAGTAGTGAAATTGACATAAAACTGACAAAATTAGTGTTGGACAAAAAACTAGTATTTGCTTCTTTTGAAGCACACACAAATCCAACAATCTCCTACATGATTCAAAGAAGATTAAGGAAAGAAAGGAGTTTGTAAGGCAACAAATGTTTAACATAAGATGTCAATGTTTTCGGACTTGAATTGACACCCAATAAGTACAACAAACTTTAAATCGTCATCTTAAGTGGAATCTTTCAACCTTGAACCATAGATAATGAAGTTGGTAAGAAGTCATTGCACACCTACTTCACCTCAAATCGCGACTATGCTCAACATGAACACAAAATATCAATTATATTTTACTTGGACTACCCAAGTGCCCCCACATTTTTTGGTACTTCATGAGCGCTTTAGAGGTCCAAGCCTTAAGGCCCTTCACAGGGAGGTGAGCAAAACCCCCCACACTCGCTCACATATGGAAGTTCATTAGGTTTGACTGTCACAAACCACCCACAAATGGACTATGAACTTAAGAGCCATTGCTCAACCTTACACGCACACTTGACATGTAACACACAAAAATGCTACGCAAAACTTTTATGTAAGAGGAATGGTTCGTAACATTACAACTCAAGATCCATATGACTTCGTTTAACCACATTAAACTTATCCCGCTGACATTTTCACCAAGGCTCTTGGCCGCATGACATTTGAAGTCCTTCTCTCCAAGTTAGGTGTTACGACATTATACGCTCCAAGCAAGGCAACTTCTATCAATAATCTCCCTAATCAATAACACAAATTCTCATCTGTGACAGTCACTATCCATCACAAGCTTTTGACGGGTCGAATCCCTTTCATTAGCTTGCAAGTGGGAGGGTAAGTGGGAAATCGATGATTTTCCACTTGTCCTCCCACGTGCAAGCTTGTGAGAGGGATCCGACCCGTCACAAGATTGCGACGGATAGTGTCGTCACTAGCAAGACTTATTGATAAATTTTAGCTGAACTTAGACGATGAATTAAGTGAGCAGAACTGAATTCAATGGTTCAAGTGAAGTAAGTTGAACTAAACTAAATGAACTGAAGTGAGTTTCTGAATGGTAGCTGAAATTAAGTAAATAAAAAAAAAAAACAGGGTCTTACTATAAGTTGGTGGCATATGAACTACGGGGTAGCGGAGTCTCCAGAACCTTTCGGTAAATTTTTAGTTAAAAAATAATGTAAATACTTTTGTTCCGTTTTTGTCATTTAAGACACCGCGAGTTCTCATTGACGCGTAATAACTTTAAAATATAAGCCTAATGCGCACCAAATTTTATATCTATGTCAGTATGTCACTAATTATTGGATAGCGAAAATTTGCTATTTGCTTTTTCTTATCATTAGTTTGCACCATGGCGGATTTAGGAGGGGTGTGTAGGTGTGTGTTATACTGTTATGAGGGACGTTCATTCCCGCTGGCCAAGGATAACTTTGAAAGTTTTAGTTAAAATTTCCAAAAAAAAAAAATATAAGTTTTTGTTATGTCATTACTTATTCGCCCTCCTTTGACATTTTTGGTCCCCTTATCCGTAAATCTTAGCTCCGCTACTGAGTTTTCAGAACAATCATCAACAGTAGAAACAAATAATTGTAGTTGAAATGTGGCCACATTGCATATAAATGCAATTTCCCACTATATATTGTTGCAAAATTAGTGTTTTGAGATGTCGATTCAATGAAGTCAACTCTCACGTACAAGAAAACATATAATGGAACGATGGAGTAGCTTTGAGTAGTCTAGTTTTAATGTCCTCCACATTTTCATTTCGGGCCTCCCTTAACCACTATACTATACTGAAGACTAGGCCAGAGCATGGATCGGATATCCGATCCGAACTCCAATTTCGGATCGGATACCCGATCCGAAAATTCAAATTTTTACTATCCGATATCCGATCCGAAACACTTCGGATATCCGATTTTAATATCCGAAAAAATCGGATCGGATATCCAAATATCCGTGGATATCCAATTTTCGAGATAATTTTTTCAGTATGTGTATTTATCTTAAAAAATGTATTTTTTGCTCAAAAAAAATTATTTTTTTAAAAACTTCACTACATATAATAATTTAACATCCTGTATCTATCCGTAAATTGAACTAAATTAACTCCTCGATTTAGAAAAATTAAAATAAACCCAGATCTGTCAACACAACATTGAAAACAAGATTACCCCCATTCCCGTAAATATGTGGAATAAAAACTCTTCTGCCTCTGAAATCAGGAGAGAAAAAAAAGCAACTGGAACTAAAATAAAGCTTTGAATATAAGAGTTGATGAATGAGAGAGTTGAGTCATAATATTCATGTTGTTGATTAGAGTAATTTGGGTAAAATAAAAGAGAAGATAATATTAATGGGGTTAATCATTATGAGAAAGATGGAGTCACAATCAGAATTTGAAGACGGAAGTTAGTATTTTTTAATGGAGTAAGAGGAAGTGAGTTGATTTCTCATGTCTGCTAAAATGAATTCAACATTTAGGGTTGAAGAAATGGGTGAGTATATAAGCGTACAAAATACAAATCAATTCCGCTGCCTGTACCAAGGGATTTTAGTTACTGTACGATATATACTATTTTACTGGCGAGGTGCTGTTTTTATTTAGTCCTTCAAAAAAAATTCGTGTTTGCATGTTGATCATACCTATTCAAAAAGTATTCTATAATATATGACCATAGGTTTCAAAAGCAAAAAAAAAAAGACCATATAATAGTATTCCATGTAAATAAAATTAAGGGTAAATTAATTGTTACTACTTTATATGTATCAGTTTTCAAAAATTACAACCTTATAAAACCTTTTTCAAAACTTAGTACCTTAGTAAGCACTATTGTTTATATTTTGCTACTAACTGCATTTTCCGGCCACTTAACATGTTAAGTGTTAAGTGGCCATATTAACCCTTTACTTAGAATCCTACAATTCAGAATTCCTAATTTCTTTATCCCTTGCTTCTCCCTCCTTTAAACATTCTTATTCCTAAGTTGTTCATCTAATTCATTTCTATCAATATTTTCCATCGTCCATTATTGGGTTTTGACTCTACGCTACTGACAAGGTATGTCGCCTCCACAAGCTCATTGATGACGTCTCTCTGCCAATCACTTTGAACTCTATCTACATACCCAACGAAAATAATTCCATCCTTGTCCCCTATTGTTAGGGTTAGATAATAGGCAAGTCTCAAAACGTCTATCCGGATTGGCATGAGTCCACGAGGTGAGCTAGAATAACAGTAGGGCTACCACAAAATCATTCCCTAGGATGAGAATTGAGAAAGCTTTGTGACATTTTCTGTACAAAGCAATAGAAAATTCCTGAAATTAAAAACAAGAAAAACAACCCTAATTCAATTAGAAATATCACAAATACAATATAACCATTAATAGTTAACATAAAATAAAGAGTTAATATAATAAAGTAAAGAAAGAGAAGCCAATTAAGCTTTCAATCCTTATTTATTACAACAACAACCACAAAGCCTACCTGTCGCTCTGTGGTTGAAAGTCAAAATGTCAAATGTTGCTTTTAATTTCCTAATTTTTAGGTCCACTTCTTATATAAGAATTAATTAGAACTTCATTCTTCATCATACAATACTTCAGATACAAAATTCATTTAAGTATGACATATTATACAATGGGATATATTATATAATTACATATTATACTAAATTTAAATAATTATAAATACAATAATTATCTCAATCATATTTAATTGACTATAGTCACAATTATAGTCACACAAAATACAAAATATTGAAGGCTTCTGCTATTATTATAAAAACTTGAAAATAATTACTGACAAAAGTACTAATATTATAAAAAAAAAAATCATAACTATACTACAATAAAAATTATAATGAAAGAACGTAATGTTCTATAAAAGTAAATACTTTACAAAATATAAAAATCGTAGATCTACTTTTTTTTTTTCTATTTGCATGAAATACTTTGCTTATATAAAAAAAAATCAACTAATTAAATATGGTTGAAATTTATGAATTAAAGTATGAAAAAACAAAAAACATATGAAAAAACGAAGAAGGAAATACTAGAAAATAAATATGAAGTAGAAAAAAATGCAACAATTTTTACTAAAATTGAATAAGTAATAAAATTAGATTATAAATTCTTTAAACTGATATTACTAAAAAAAAGGAAACAAAACATCATTAGATATAATTAGCCGATGAGTATTATATTCAAGGAATAGTTATTAATTGTGGACTACTCCGTACTGTTTTTAAAGGTTTGGGGTGAGAATTAGAGAGGTTTCAGAGAGGTAAGAAAGTGAGGGAGGATGAGAGGCGGGAAAGAGAGTAATTTGTGTATGAAGTAAGATAGGGCCTTTTTTTTATATCCGATGAGTATCATATTCAGATATGGAGTATATGAATAGATACGAAGGTTTTGTTTGGGCCGTAGATAGTCCATAGACCATGGTTTATAGATCAATATAAAATAAAATTTGCTGTTATTTTGTTTGTTTCTATATCAAGTCTTGCTTAAGACGGGCATTATCTGTCTTAAGTTTAAGACGTTTTAAATACTATTACATGATACCAATAAAGACAATTTTTTGGTATTTTTTAGGCAACAAATTGGGTGATTTGGTACGTATTTGATTCGTTTAAAGGTTAATGCCCGTCATAAATGAGAATTTGTGAATTTTTTACACCGTAAGTCTTGCTTAAATTGGTATTATCAGTCTTAAACTTAAGACTGTCAATTACTACCACATAATATAATGGTAATATAGACACAACTTTTAGTATTTCTTAGGTAACAAGTAGATGATTTGGAATTTATTTAACATGTCTTATACTTAAGACGGATAATATCTGTCTTGAATGAGAATTTGTATTTTTTTATATGGGCTCTTAGTGGAGTAAGAATCCCCGCCATTTCCTCAAAAGAAATGGAGGCCATTATCTATCAAAGGTCCGGATCGGTGGTTGTAAATATACTTGAGTAGAAAAAGGTAAATGTATGAATAGAAATATATAATATAATATGTGTGTATTTGAAAGGAAATGAAGATAAAGAAATAAAGATGATTCATTTGGCTCTTAGAGTACCAAGTAAAATTTTGAGTGGGAAATAGTAATTTGTTAATTATTTTATTGAGTAACTATTTGTTGAGATACGATAAAAATATGAATAATTGTTATACACTTTTTTTAGCATTAGTTGTTCATATAATATTTTTAACACAACTTTATTGATAGTGTGCCTTATATTTTAATGATATTTCTGAAGTATATAATATTTCTAGATACGCATGGGTCGATTTTCATTTTGTTTTGTCTAATAACTCTCAATCTCTACTACATAAAAATTAGGTTAATGATTGTATTTATAGATATACATGGGTTAAAACTTTCATTTTGTTTTCTGCACGGGTTTAACTAAATGTAAAATGAGTGTAACAATTTGTAATTTCGCCAATTCTATGTTAATTTCCGACTAAATAATATATAAGTCAAGCTTTTTTTTAAACCGTTCGAGTAACAAAACTGAGTAAAAACTCAAATTTAACTAACAAGAGGACGTATCTTACTATAACAACCACACAACCAATCGACTCTAATATATCATTTATACTAATTCTAAGCGAAAGTTTTAATTCAAATCCAAAATCTTCTTTGTAACTCAATTTATTACGTTGCCAAACTAAAATTGTTAAACAATAGTAGGGAAATTTTTTGCTTTAATTTAAAACATTACTCTTTATTTTGTAGATAAAATTAAAATGAGATAATTATTTAATATAAAACTTAATCTATATTTACAATTTGTATAAATTTAAAACGAAATAATTGCTCAATAAACAATCTATATTTACAATTTTAATATAACAATCCCTAAAACAACATACCCGTGCAATTTGCACGGGTTTAAAACTAGTAAGGTAATTAATCTGAATTGCTGCTTGGGTATGAATGTATGATGGTAACAAATGAAAAAAAGAGGGGAAGAAACTGGGCAAGAAGAAGGATAATAAGGAGAATTGGAGGAGGGAGATAGATAAAAGATATAGAAGTTAAAAGAGGGGTATTCTGGTCAGAAATATTAAGTTTTAAAGATACATTTGTGATATCAGAATATTCCCTCATAAGTCATAAGTGGCTGGAAAATGGAATTGGTAACAAAATATAAACATTAGTGCTTACTAAGTAGTAAGTTTTAAAAACGGTTTATTGAAAATTAGTCACAAATTCTCATTTTAGACGGGATGACCCGTCTGAAAGCCGGGACGACCCGCCTGAAAGCTTCAGACGAGTCAATCCCCCTCACAAGAAAGCAAGTACTTGCCCCACTTGCTTTCTTATAAGGGAGCTTGAACGGATTCTCCGTCTTAAGCATGACATACTGTACCTATAAAGTAGTAATAATTTCTGAAACTAGTACATATTAGATAGTATAAACTAGTGCAACTGGGAAGTCGGCACAAAAATGAAGTTAGTGAGATTGAAGGAAACCTGATAAACAACATTGAATGCCCGCAACCGAAAGGGTAGGAGGTGACCCCATAATCCCATGAAATAATATTTGCTTTATTGCCCAACACAGATACAACTACGTCCATTAAATTCTTATGGCTCTAAATTCAATTAAATTACTTTTTAAGTTTAGTGATTATACTTGCATTTATTAGATGATCCAAGTAAACCTAAGCAACACATGTTACTTGTTGGACTTCATACAGATTTGCTCTTCACGATCAGAGGATATCTGAGATGACTACAATGGGACAACACTCTTTTCTGACCTGCTAGAATAAACTAGTGTGCCAAGTCGAACCACTTTAACCAGAAAGTTACTCACTCCGTCTCGGTCATTTGTTTATCTTTGATTTTGCCACAATTATTAAGGAAACTAGTTAAGAACCCGCGAAATGCGCGGTATATAAAGATTTTTTATTTTTATAGTATATTACTTATAAATTAAGTTGACACCTCATTAGTTTAAAATTTTACCCCATGTACTTTGTTTTGAGAAAAAAAAAAGATATGCAAAAGCGATAAGAAAAATGAGTAATGTCAAGAATAATTAAGTTAGTGATAACAATAATTTATAATTTTGTTTATCTCGATTAATATGCATTAAATCTTTCTTCAATAATAACATCAAAGGAAAGATCTAGAAATTTGAACTTATGTATTTATAACAGTTTTATTTTATTTTAATAAAAATATCATAATTTGACTTATTTATCAATTAATGTACTATACCACTAGCTGTACGGTGTATAATCTGAGTTTTTTTAATAAAGTATCCGAGTTTTATTTTAAAGAATATGAGTTTTATTAAAAAGTATCTGAGCTCATATTTACACATGAAGATATGAACTTTGAATTGTCTCAAAAAAATTACATATAAAATCAAATATTAATACTTTGGTTGTACAATGCCTATATACAACATGTTGTATAATCCTATTTGTGCTTATTTGGAGATGTGCATTTTGGAGGGAAAGCATTTCATCTTTCTTATTCTCTTAGTATATAGAGGATGGTAGGAGACCACTTGTGGTTGTATTTGGTGACAAGTGGACAATAATCTCATTGAGTGATCAAATTACTTATAGATTACCTCCCTAATATAGAAAGGTAAACAAGTGAATGAGACACCCTAATATGAAAATGGTAAACAAATGACCGGGACGGAGGGAGTACTTAAGAAAATCCATTATTATTTGCAATTTCTACATGAGATAAATACGAGTATTTTGTAAAAAATTTCATTAAAATGGCCACCTTTTTAATAACAAAATGGTGGCAAATTTTGTCACCATTTAATCAAAAATTAAATGATCTACTTCCACCGTTCCAGTTAATTGTTGTTCTTTCATTTTGGCACAAAGACCAAGAAAATAGTAGGGGTCATTTATGGTTATACTTAGTGGATGACAAGTGGATACTAGTCTCATACTCTCATCGGGTGGTCAAATTATTCATATAATACCTTCCTAATCCTAATAGAAAAGGGACAACAATTGACTGAGATACCTAAAAAAGAAATAAGACAACAATTGTCCGGAACGGAGGGAGTAGGACGGAAGTCTTAAATCAAATACAACAAAAAAAACTATAATCCAATTAAGTGATTTCAATATATATTATTCAGCCCACCTACAAGTGATAAAGTTATTGGGCAAGTACGCTCGCTCATCCCGCGCAAGCAGCTTATCATCCATTGCATCGAGTTAGGTACTAGTCAAGACCGCTTACATATACGGACCGGCCAAAATCGCAATGGTCATATCAAACCGGCCATCAAAGAAATAAAGAGAAGATAGACAAAAGTAGCATCCACCAATTCAACCACAAGGTCGAGTGAAGGTAAAACCTAAACTAATAGCTACAAATCTACATTATGCTAATATAAGACACAACTTCTATCCCTTGTTCGAAGTGTGCACACCTCTGTGAGGTTGTCCCTCTAGAGGACAACTTAGAGGTGTGTCTTCAATCAACCAGACCACGGAGACGACTTCCTTCACTGGTTCCTCAAGCATATATA
This sequence comes from Heliosperma pusillum, assembly GCA_022085475.1. Taxonomy (NCBI): domain Eukaryota; kingdom Viridiplantae; phylum Streptophyta; class Magnoliopsida; order Caryophyllales; family Caryophyllaceae; genus Heliosperma; species Heliosperma pusillum. Next base: position 35,516 of record JAIUZE010070829.1, on the reverse strand, counting down.
GGGCATTATGAAAATATGAAACTATTGTCGCCAATTGTATGTAGCTAATTACCTATATATCAAATTAAATATTTGTAATACCTAAATATGCACTTACGGAGTAATTAACTAGACTCTTAATAAGTAGTAAAACGGAAGTAAATGGTCCAAGTGTCGAACCCAAGATGTAAATTTTGCTACTAAGACAATATATGAAACACTTTCTATCTGCAAGAAATCAATATAGGAACACTTGGTGTTATTCAATCAATGTAACCAAGCTCATATATGAACCCCCTTTTCTTCGCCTTTCTATTCACCTACTACAACAACCCATAAGATAATAGCAAACACACAATAAACAATGTGGAATACCCCTCTTAAGAATGAACCCATAAGTATAAGACATACAAGAAATTCAAACAAGAGCTTTGATATCAAAACCATATGAGAAATATTAAGATAAAGTTTTATTATAGATTAAGACAGCCTATTAGAACTTAACATGCAATTTCTACCCATAAAAGTGTAAGCTTTAACACAAAGTCACAACATATAGGTTTGCTTCTCTAAATCTTAACTAGATTAAGACATATAATCAAGACTTGCACTAGTGGGACAAATAATAGGAAAGGTTGATCAATCCAAGCATAACAATTACTCCCTCCATTCAACTTTTATGTTCCCATTTCAATATAATACAGTACTTCTCACATATATTGGAGAAATGGAAAGATAAAAGTTGACGGAGGTAATAATACAAAGGAAAATACATTAAAAAAAAAGAGGATTAAGGGTTTATACAACGCTTAAAAGGACGGAACTTAAACAAGTTACACCAAGGATAAAGTTTAGCCTTCAATAATGCTCATACAAACAGTGGCGGAGCCAGAATTTGAATTTAGGGGGGGCGAAAAATTTTAGGGGGGGCGAACGACTATTTTCATAAGGTACTTTTAAAAAATTTCGCTAAAAACTTCGAAAATTTCAACCGCCAGGGGGGGCGAGCGCCCCTGCTAGCCCCCCCTAGCTCCACCACTGCATACAAACCATATTTAAGAAAAGATTATTATAAATTAAGGAAACATTAAGTTTTTAATTTAGTATAATACGAAGGATAGTAATGCTCTAAGATATCATAGATGATATCTCAAAATGTTAGCTATTTATAATAAACACGAAAAACTTGATTAAGACCTCAAGACAAAGCAAAGTCGTGAAAATGAATCTGTTGCTATCCGGTTCTAGCGCAGGTTGCGCAGGGGTGTGTAGTAACTCTGCGCTGCGCTGCACAGGCTGCGTGGTACTAGGTAGTCTACGTCCGGCTCGAGACAATTACATTTGCGTTTCTTTGTTTGCATTGGCTCTTCCGGTCCTTGACTTGTCTTGATCCTTCATTATTGACCTCATAAGGACTTCTTTGCCTTAACGACTTCCATTAACTTTTGCTCGGGGTTAACATTCATCGGGCTTGACTTTTGTTGCCTTCTTTGTTGATGAATCCTTGACTTCATACAACAACCAAAAGCTCACTAAGTTGTACCCAAGTGCATATATGTTAATACATATTATCGACCAATTTCCAAAATACGCTAAGTAAATGAAATTACAACAAACAGTTAAAGAGAAGTGCTTAATACAAAAAAAGTACTAATAATTAGAGGTGTCAATCGGGTCAATCAGGTCGGTTACGGGTCGGGTTCAGGCAGTTCGGGTCATGTCGGGCTCGGGTTTGGTCGGGTCAAGTTGCTTATTCAGGTCGAGTAGGGTTCGGGTTTGGTCGCTTACGGGTCAGGTTAATCGGGTCAATAACTACAACATGTCGGTTCAGTTTCGAATCGGTTGACCAATGAGTCGGGATATATCAGGTCAATATGCTTGATCAGGTCGAGACCGGTTTGACTTCGGGTTACTGATGGGTCGAGTATTTTATGTTGTCGTCTTAAATTTGAAAATTAATCGGGTCGTTATGTTAAAAGATCACTTTTGAACTTATGAATTATAATATTGGATTAGAGGAACTCGATACAAAAGATATTTGTAAAATATAAGAGTATAACACTATAAAAAGTAATGATTGTATAATTTCATTGAACACTTATGTTGCTCGACCTCGCTTATAAGTATATGACGACATGAGCGAGTGCCTATCCAGTGTCAGATTCGCCTATATTATGGACAGAAAATAATGTTTTTGGTCTAAATTAATCAGTTGTTTTTGTAGTTCATAGTTTTGAACATTTGACATACTCCCTCCTAGTCACTCATTTCTTCCCCTTTCCTTTTTACACAAAAATTAAGGAAATGAATTTGGACCACACAAAACACACTACCCTTCATACAAATGAATTTATACCACACAAAACCACTACAAGAATTTAGTGTATTAGCGACGGAAATTTTGCGACGGACATGTAATCCGTAGCAAAAACATACTTGCGACGGATTTTGCGACGGGAATTACTATTTGCGACGGATTTGCGACGGATATTCCGTCGCAATACATTTTCACATATGGCGCCCAACTTTTCACATGGCGGGAACGTTTGCGACGGAATTGCGACGGAATATCCGTCGCTAAATAAGATACTGCGACGGACTTGCGACGGATTTTCCGTCGCAGAGATGAATAATTGACTGTCAAATTGATCTGAAGGCGAAGACACGTGTTTTTTCTGCGACGGAATATCCGTCGCAATACCTTAATTTGCGACGGACTGGCGACGGAAAATCCGTCGCAAAGGTGAATAGCTGGCTGACACGTGTTATTCCTGCGACGGATTTGCGACGGAAATTCCGTCGCAGGGTCTTTTAAATAATTACCCACGCGTCTCTTCCCCTTTACCGAAATCATTTTCCTAACCTAAATCCCCTTGACGACGGCGACGACGACGACGACGACAACGACGACAACAACAACGACGACGACCACCACAAAGACCACCTCGACGACCCACTAAGTTCTTCCCTCCTCTCTCTCAGGTCTCTCTCTCTTTCTTCTCTTATTTATGTTTTCATTTGTTTTGTTCCCTCCGGCCACCCACCGGACCACCGGCCGGACCACCCCCCTCCTTTTCCCCTTCCCTTGGTCACCCTTTCCCCTTCCCCTTTCCCCTGCCCCTGGCCGGACCCCGCTGCCACCACCGGACCACCCCCTCCTTTTCCCCTTCCCTTTCCCTTTCCCTTTCCCTTTCCCTTTCCCCTTTCCCCTGCCCCTGGCCGGACCACCCTCTGCCACCCACCGGACCACCCCTCATTCTTTCCCCTCATTGATGAGTATTCAAGTTGTGAATATGTTAGTAAGTTACTACCTTTTCCCAAATTTTGATTGAAGACGGATCGACCCGTCTTAAGTTTAAGACGGATTAAATCTTCCTCATAAAGGGCAAATAAAGTGTAAGTGGGTTATCTCCTCACTTATCTCCTCACTTAAGTTTAAGACGGATTAAATCCCCCTGCCGCCGCCCCCACCCCACTGCCACCCTCCCTCCTTTGAATTGTTGTAATTATTAATATAGATAATTATTATTACTCCCTCCGTCCCGGTCATTTGTCGTGCTTTACTTTTGTCACAATTATTAAGGAAATGTTGTTCATATATGATAGACTTAGTACCCGTTCAAGAATTACGCATTAGGTGTAATTCTTGAATAGTCCCCGTTTTGGGACTGTCTTTGAATCTTTAATGCCATTTAGGTGGTAAATACTAATCATTTTTTTAATTGTTATTTGACGATTAAGTTTGGTTGACAGTTCCTTTAATGTTCTCTGAATACATATGGAGAGTGACAAGTCATTCAACATTGTGTATTTGGAGAACTGTAGGGAATTGCTGCCGAATTTTCGTCTCATAACAATTAATTAAATGATTAGTATTTACTAATGGTATGAAAGATTCAAAGATGGGTTTAGGTTGGAGAGATAAGGACCCCATGAACTCGAATATTACTTTTTTTTTGCAGGTGGAAGATGTTGTTGTTGTTGTTGTTGTTGTTGTTGTTGTTGTTGTTGTTGTTGTTGTTGTTGTTGTTGTTGTTGTTGTTGTTGTTGTTGTTGTTGTTGTTGTTGTTGTTGTTGTTGTTGTTGTTGTTGTTGTTGGAGGTTGGAGGTTGGAGGTTGGAGGTTGGAGGTTGGAGGTTGGAGGTTGTTTGTTGTTTGTTTTGTTGTTTGTTGTTTGTTTGTGTAATAGGAGTTATTGTTACTATTATTAGTAGTTATTGTTGTTATTGTTGCTATTAGTAAACTTTTAGTTCTTGTTGTTATTGTTTTGAATATTTATTTAAGTCGATAATAATAATTATAAACGTGTATGTAGATTTGAAATGAAAAGAGTACAACGGGCATGGATGTATGAAAGATTGGATTGTAATAAAAAATTAAGGCAGGAGTTTGTAAAGGGCGTTAATGAATTCATTAATTATGTTAAGAATCAAGAAGATTACGGTAGATGTAAGGAAATTAGGTGCCCATGTGTAAAGTGTAGAAATCGCAAATTTTTAGTCGAACAAGAAGTACGAAAACACCTAGGGCTTTGGGGCTTTTGTGATGACTATTATGATTGGGTGTGCCATGGTGAAAATTTTCCCGTTGAGGAGAGGTCTGACAATCCCTATAGGGATATGGTGGAGGATGCGTTGCGCGACAACATTAATGAAATTATAATGGAAAATGTTGACGCCGAAGTGGTTGATGAATCTCCAAATCCTAATGTACTAGCCTTTTTCAAAATGTTGGAACATGCCAATAAACCGGTGTATGAGGGGAGTCGTATCTCTCTGTTGCAGTCAGCTTCCCGGTTGGTAACTTTGAAATGTGAATACAATTTACCCCACAAATGTGTAGATGGTATCGCGTCATTTATAGGGGACATTATTCCTGAAAATCATGTTATGACGCGTAACTTCTATGAAACCAAAAATATTCTTAAAGCTCTTCAACTGCCTTATGAAAAGATAGATGCGTGTGAAATAGGATGTATGTTGTTTTGGGATGATGATAGTCTTCTCGATAAGTGTAGAAAATGTGGTAGAGATCGATATAAAAAACAAAAGAATGCAAATGGCAAAAGGGTTGGGAAAAATATTTTAACTTATTTCCCAATAGGACCGCGTTTGCAACGACTTTATGCCACAAAACTAATTGCGGCAGAGATGCGGTGGCATCATGAAAATCCACGTGTCAGCGGGATAATGTCTCATCCAAGTGACGGCGAGGCTTGGAAACATTTTGATCGCATTCATCCTTCTTTTGCAAGTGAGCCTCGAAATGTTCGACTTGGTCTTTGTACTGATGGTTTCGCACCTTTCGGTCAATACGGAAAGTCGTACTCCTGCTGGCCGGTAATGCTAACTCCATACAATTTACCACCCTGGCTATGTATGAAAAGACAGTTTATGTTTCTATCATTACTTATACCCGGTCCGAACAGTCCCAAAAAATTTCTTGACGTTTATTTACAACCGTTAATTCGCGAGTTGAAGCAGTTGTGGGAGACAGGGTTGTACACATACGACGTCTCTAGAAAGCAGAACTTTGATCTTAGAGCCGTACTATTATGGACTATCAATGACTTTCCTGCTTACGGCATGTTATCGGGTTGGTCAACTGCTGGTGAACATGCGTGTCCATATTGTATGGAGAAGGAGACTAAGTCGTTTTGGCTTTATAAAAGTAAAAAATGGAGTTGGTTTGATTGTCATAGACAGTTTTTACAACCTGATCATGTTTTCCGCAAAGATAAAGTTAATTTTCGAAAAGGACGAGTTGAGAAAGATTTTGCTGCTACGAGATTAACGGGTGAAGAAGTGTGGGATTGTGTGAAGCATTTTCCCAAAGTTGTGGATGCAAGTAAAGCTGAATTGGACTCGTTAAAAGTTTCTCGAGTTGGGTGGTGGAAACAAAGCATTTTTTGGGAACTTCCTTATTGGAGAACACTATTAATTCGTCATAACCTTGATGTAATGCATATCGAGAAAAACGTTTTCGAGCAACTGATTCACACGGTGATGAATGTGAAAAACAAGACAAAGTTTACCCCACAAGCACAAGAGGACATGTTGACCGTTTGTTCTAAACAGCGAAAAATGGATTCATTCATTTTGAATAAAGAACAAAAGAAGGTGTTGTGTGATTGGATATCCAATTTGAGATTTCCGGACGGTTATGCTTCAGATCTGAGTAGATGTGTTGATAAACACGAGTTGAAACTACATGGATTGAAAAGTCATGATTGTCACGTGTTTATGGAGCGTTTACTTCCAGTGGCTTTAAGGCACCTTCTTCCGAAGAATGAGTGGAATGCTATAACTGAGCTTAGCCAATTTTTCAGAGATTTGTGTACTTCATCGATACAAGTTGAAAAAATAACTACTCTCGAGAACAACATTGCCGAAATCATTTGCAAGTTAGAGAAGATATTTCCACCATCTTTTTTTAACTCAATGGAGCATTTACCAATTCATTTGCCGTATGAACTGAAAATGGGTGGTCCAGTGCAATATAGGTGGATGTATCCTTTTGAGAGGTAATTAATTCCACAATTATCCAATTTTTACTTTAATTATTTCAGTCTATCTACTTATCCAAGTTTTTTATAGGTTCTTAAATCATTTGAAAAAAAAGATTGGAAATAAAGCGCGTGTTGAAGGTTCTATATGCAACGCGTATTTGCTTGAAGAAATTGCCAATTTCTGTTCCTTTTATTTTGAAGAGAACGTGGACACAAAAGCCAAGTATCTCGACGTACGCTCGAAAGAGCCTACGTATTCTACTTTACCCGAGATTTTTCAAGATCACGGGGGAATTTGTTCTGGAAAGTGTCGTGAAAGATTTTTAGAAGACAACGAATATGAGCGTGCACACTTATATGTTTTATCTAACTGTGATTTAGAAGAATTGAAGCATAACGAAGTGTAAGTAAAAAAATCGTCCTTTGAAACTTTAATTATTAATAATTAATTATAACAACATGCATGTAAAAACTATTACTTAATTCGACATTTTTTATAATGAATATATAGGATGTTTGAAAATTATATCAAAACAGAATATCCCCAATTTCTCACAGCCGAGGATATTTGGAACAAATTTGACACAAGATTTCCCCAATGGTTTAGAGGACAAGTAAGTACATACTACATACTAACACCAGATTACTCTTTTTTTTCAATTTTTTTTAATACCTGAAGGTATTATAATATGTTAATAATTTAACAATGATAGGTAAACAACTTAAAAGATCCAGTTCTCATAGCCTTAGCACAAGGTCCTTCGAAAAGGGTGCGAACATGGAAACGTTATTTCATTAACGGATACAAATTTCGCACTTTCAAAGATGGGTTAGATTTGGAAAAATCTACACTTAATAATGGAGTATGTGTAAGTTCGACTGAGGGAGCTGACTACTATGGAACACTCAACGAAGTTGTTGAATTGTCGTACACAGGCGAAAAAAGCACATATAATGTTATTTTATTCAAATGTGATTGGATAGATAATTCTGAAAAAGGAATGCAAATACATAAGGATTATAAACTTGTGGATGTTAATCGAAGCAGAAAATTTCCGAAATATGATCCATTTGTGTTGGCTTATCAAGTTGAACAAGTTTATTATACTTCATATCCAAATATCAAAAGAGATAAAGATAAGTGGTCAGCAGTATTCAAAACTAAAGCCAGATCGCATGTTGATGCACCTATTGTCGAATCTGCGTTTCAAGAAGATGTTATTAGTAGTGAGACACTACTATCAATAATTGAAGTGGCAGATGATAATGAAATTATAGAGGAGGAGGAAGAAGAAGCTCAAGTAGAGGACAATAATGAGGAGAAGGTAGAAGAGGAGGAGAAGGAGGATGAGCAGAAGCGGAAGGAAGACGGAGCAGAAGATAAAGAGGAAGATAAAGAGGAAGAAGAAGATTTTATAGACTCCCTTTTTAAATACAACATTTCCGAAAACCAATATTTAAGTAGTGATGATGAATAAGATTATTTCTAATTCTTATATTAGTTGAAACTACTTTTTCTATATGTGTGGTCGTTTGTAAAACAATTTATAGTTTTTATTATTTATTAATACCAATATATAGTTTCTTGTCATTTAATTGTACATACATGTTTGTTAATTCATGACAACTTTGAATAGTTTAGTTTTTCTCTATATGGCGGGAGGACGAAGAAGAGGTAGTACTAGTAATGTAGGAAACAGAGGGCAGGAGGATGAGAATGAACGAGTGAATGACAGGAACGTGCCACCGCCACTGGTGGAGACTACTACTCGCAGAGTCCGCCTCGATCCGGATGAGGAAACAGGTGTATGGTAAGACTAGTTCACTTTTACTTTAACTGTTTAATCATAATTATGATTATTCAAAAATCATAATATTTATATATAATGTATGTATTTAACTATGATTATTAATTTCAGGTTCAGTGACGCAGATGTGGTTAAACTGATCTCGGAGACCATAATCTGCGGGTACAAGGAGCATGCGCCATGTTGGAAAGAGGCGTCAAATAATTTGCGGTCGTCTTGGTGGAACTGGTTTGAGGTATAATTATTTAAAATATTATAATTATATCTATTTAAATTTGTTTTTCTCAATTTATCTTTGTTATTGATTTTTTATTTTTTTATTTATTCACTTAATATTTTCCTAACTTTATGTTTTTAATGATGACAGCAAAAGGTTTCTTTCGATCCTCGCCATACAGATATGGTAAGGAAATCTTGGGAAGACGCCATGAAGACCCGTTTACGTCATATGATCTACCGAGCCTCGCAGAAAGACGAGGAGCACAGGCCGAGTTGGATTCCTTTGGACTTGTTTAGAAAGCTTAAGAATAGGCCTGTCGAAGATCCTGGTTTCGTTGTGAGATCTCAATCAGGCGCGGCTAATCGTAGATCGGGATGTGAAGAGAAGGGAAAGGCGTTGCCTACTCACATTATGGGTAGAAAAAACACCTTGAGAATCATGGACGAAATGGTAAATCTAAAACTTCTTTCATTTTTTATTTATTTATCTAATTATAAATTAATACTTATATATATGTTATACTAACAAGTATTTAAATTGTAGGTCGATAAATCTTCAACTGGTATCCCAAATGCGGTGCAAGTCTTAGAGAAGACAAAGAAGCACCCGTTCCGTGGATGGTTATCAAAAAAACCAGCTCAACTCTATGTAAGTTATGCATTTTTTTGTTAAGTGATTTATGTTTAATTTGTCATTTATATATTTAATTACATTAACTACTTAATTTAAATGACAATTACTAATTCTGAACTTGTTTGTGATGCAGAATAAGATCATATCAAAGAAGTCTGAGCTTCAAACTCAAGGAGTCGAAAACATCGACGATAATGAGATCTATTATGAGGAGACTGGATTTGACGAGAAAGGAAGATGCTACGGATTGGGACCAGCGGCGAAGCATTTGTTTGACCATCATAGGCACCCTGTTGCTACCTCAAACCCGACTCAGGGCACCCCAAGTTTCGCTACTAAGCTGTCAAAGGAGAATGCTGCACTTAGACAAGAGCGCGACGAGCAGGCTAAAAGGATTGCAGCTATAGAAGAGTACTTGAGTCAGGTTGCAAGAAATTCTACTCAAAACTGCAGAACTGGAGGTCCTAACCAGGGTCGAGACGACTTTGATGATGATAGGGGCGATAATGCTAGGTCCAACCCATTCACCCCTTTCCCTCCTTTCCCTCCAATCACTCCACTGACTTGAGTGATTAGTTAACTATTTGGTACTTTGAACCTTTTATTTGTAAGACTTTAATTACTTTCATGATATAAAATCAAAACTTTGTTTGGTTTTGTGTTAAATTAGTAACTTTGTTGGACGCGTAACTGCTGGAAAACTTCTGTAATTTGCAGGTTTTTTGTCGTTTTAACGCGTATAAGGGGATGCAGGAAACAGGCGGATGCTGGAAAATACAGGCTTTATTGCGACGGAAATTCCGTCGCAAACATTGACTGACTTACAGCCAAGTCAAACACGAAGTCAATACTTGCGACGGAAAGTCAACCTTTTGCGACGGAAATTCCGTCGCAAACGTTGATTTTATGTTTGACTTGTCAAACATTCAGTCAACTTTTGCGACGGAATGTTAACACTTGCGACGGAAATTCCGTCGCAACAGTTGACTTTCTGTTTGACCCCAACTCAAGTCAGTCAACTTTTGCGACGGCTAATCCGTCGCAAAGGCTTGACTATCCGTCGCAAATATGTGCGACGGAATAATCCGTCGCAATTACTACTCTTTGCGACGAAAATAAGCGACGGACACTATCCGTCGCAAATCCGTCGCAAATCAGTCTTTAGCGACGGAAATTCCCTATCTAGCGACGGAATAATCCGTCGCAACTCGAACTTTATTTTGTAGTGAACACACGACCCCACATCCAAAAAGGGAAAGAGGGAATAAAACCCGACTTACCCAATAAGGAAAGAGGGAAGAAATGACCGACTAGGAGGGAGTATGAAGTATGGCAAGGAACTAAATGAATTACCTATGAAATATATTTTATTTATTATCTTGACGGTGATCCTACGTATTTAATTTTGAATAGACTCTATTAGAATGGTGTATTTGAGGTTTGTATTTTAAGATCATAATTAATAACCGTGGTCGGACTGTATGGTCATAACTGATAACTCTTTCTTCACTTTATTGTTTTTAATGGAGCAAAAACTAAACACTATTTTTCTCACAAAGCGTTAATTTAAAATTTTCTACATATATCACTTGCAATATAATTATTAATAAGAATAACTAGGAATATAGCGTACTAAATTTACAACCGACTATTTATTTTAAGATTACATTTTGTTTTGAAAAATAAAATGAGCGATAACTTTTTATATCAAATTTATTAACAAAAAAAACAAACTATAAAGGAATTTAGATTCTTAAAAAAGGTTATTTGGCTATGAGTCGGGTCGAGTTTAATCGGGTTAAAACGGGTTACATGTCGGTTCAGTTCGGTTTGGGTCAGGTCGGGTTTGTGGGTGAATCGGGTTTCAGGTCGGGTCGGGTCACAAGTCGGTTCGGGTCATATCATTTCAGGTTCTATCTGTTTATCGGTTAACTTTCGGGTCGGTTCAGGTCGGTTTCAGTTCAGCAAATGTACGGGTTCTATCAGGACTGTTTTCGGATAAGTCAGGTCGGTTCTTCGGGTCGGGTCACCTTTTACCAGCTCTACTAATAATCCATAAATTAACTACTTCATTGAACTAAAATATGCTAAAAGCCTCGACTCAATTTATACTTTTATCTTTTGGATTATATATTTCCACTTTACTGCCTTAAGATTTGGGCTAATTGAGGTCTAAATAGTTCCATTTTGGTGCTTTAGAGTTTGGTAACTTAAAGCAAAAAAATTTAAATCGGTCACGAAAGGGAAAAATAATCTAAACGTTAGATGACAAAACTAGAATAATTCAAACCTTAGAAATTCAAAGTGGAATTGGCTTAAAATTGATCTACACCAAAAGGAAAATTTCCTCATCTATTTATATAGTCTAACAAAATTTATGATTTTTTTTTTCTCAAGTTTGAAAGTAGTACAAATAAATTACTTTCTCTGTCTCGATCATTTTACCTTTTCTTTTGACACAAAGATTAAGGAGGAGGTACGAGTCTATTTTTAAGTAGGGGCATTGGATGACAAGTGGATAATAGTTATATTGAAAGATCAAAATACTTATAGAAAACCTTATTAATACAGAAAGGTAAGCAAATGAATGAGACGGAGGTAGTACATTGAATGGTGTAAAGAAAAAGTAAACGTATGGACCTTATTACTATCACTAAGTCAGCGCCGTTTTAAGCTTAAGACAAATCAAATACTATCACAAGTTGATAATAAAAACAAAACTTTTGGTATTTCTTGGCTAATAAGTGAGATGGTTTAGTATGTATTTGATCGGTTTTAAATTTAAGACGTATATACCCGTATCAAATCAGAATTTGAGCAGGAGTATAATTACTATGGACCCCATTCTCCCATTAGTCCACCCCTTATATATAACTCTCGTCTTACTTGACAAATTTATAACACTCTCCTACATCTCTACTACTATCTATCTCGTTTGGTATTCTCTTTCCTCCAAAAACCAGGGAAAAAGATAACATTAATTTTGTAGAAATAATCAAACAGAAAATATTAATAAAAAAATGCCTCTTCCAGGAAGTAAAGCTAGTATGGAATCCATGTCCATGGAAGTTGGAAAAGATTGTCTCACCGATGCATGGGATTACAAAGCTAGGCCTGCTGATAGAACAAAAACCGGTGGTTGGAAGGCTGCTGCTATGATATTAGGTACTCCATCGATTTCTAAAGACGACTTTTACTGTGTAAAACGGTCTTTTTATTGGTTAAACACATTCGTCTGAGTATATATCTTTATATATATATATAATGATCGCCTTACCTCTAATACGGTTTTACCCTAAAAATATATCATGAAAAAAAGATGTTGGAAAACTATAAACTGAAATTCGAAAAAGTGCTTTAATTTGTCATTTCAACTTTCCATGTTATTTGTGATAAATTTTTTAATTTGAGTATTATTAATATGTGCCCTTAGGGTAAGAGCGCATTTTATAATAACCGATAATAATATCAATGAATATGTCGAAGTACTCCATAATACTCATGTCTTAAAACATCCCCTTACCACAAATTTTGAACGCAACTAGGCTAGTCTAGTTACTGTCCAATACTTTTACCAATTTAATTTTGTTTGTTTTTGTGTCTTATTATTGCTATTTTATCTGACACCCTTGTCATATACTCCGTAATATTTCGTCTTCTCAAGGACAATAATATCAATATAGATATAGATGTGTTTTGTACGGAATATTAGAATTTAATCGAGTTATAACCCTCATCGAATTTAATCGAGTTATAACCCTCATCGAATTTATCCGTTAAATTTGGCTGTGTCACATATTACAAACTATCATATGCCCTAAGTGCACACGTTTGAAAAATCGTTACTATTATACAGTAAGAATACGATGTGACACGGTCCTTTTATTGGATAAACATTCATTCATTACTATTAATTATTATTATTATATAAAACGATCTTACACAATAATTATAATAAGGCACATAATTGCACAGAATTAAATTAAGACGTTTGAGATAATTAGTTTAATAAGATTAAAAGTGTATGTGAACTTGTGCAGGAGGAGAAGCATGTGAAAGATTGACAACTTTAGGAATAGCAGTTAATTTAGTGACATATTTAACAGGAGTGATGCATTTAGGGAATGCGGTTTCTGCTAATACCGTCACCAATTTCATGGGAACTTCCTTCATGCTTTGTCTCCTTGGTGGTTTTATTGCTGACACCTTTCTTGGACGGTTTGTCTTACTATTTTACACTCTTTTTTACCAGTTAAACCTCCTAAACCGTCCGTCATACAACCATTTTTATGCTGACAGAATTTGAACTCAAGTCATGAGTATCATATTTCATAACTTTATCAACTAAGCTTAGTTGGACATTTGCATGCCCGTTATACAACACATTATAACCTAATAAGCTTAGGCATCTCATGCAGCGATAACAATAAATATAGTCTAGTTTGTACAATTTATTAATAGGCGATGTATACTGTGCAACGATCTTATTTGAAATATAATTTATTGGCGCAGGTATCTCACAATTGCTATATTTGCCACAGTTCAAGCAGCAGTAAGTCAATATGCCTTCTATATGTGAATAACTCTCTACTATTTTTCCGATTTCGTATCTGGTTGTCATCATAGTATTTTCTCATTGAGTTCATTGAATTACTTCCTGCAATTTATTCCAAACTCGCGAGTCCTTTTCTCATCAAGATTAAGAAAAATTATTGTATATAATACCGAAGTTTGTCATTGAATCATTAAATAGGAAAAATAAGATATACTCCCTCTTTTTGTTGGTTTGAAAGTAAGGTAAAAAATGACCGATAAAGAAACTAACAATAGAATATTGTAATCCTGATATCTGATTTACCAAAAATGGAATGAGTAGTTTGGAATAGATTAGCCGAAAATGGAAATCGGGTTGTTTGACGATAGGAGGGAGTATATGATTGGTAGTTCAACGATTCTTTATGAATGGGTCCAAATGGTCAATGCATGCCCGTGAAAGAGCTATCAATTCTCAATAATTAATCTATCTATTAGAAATATGTACTTGTATATTATTATATCTATTTTTTTTTTGAATGTTACCAAGTCGGCAAGTCGAAGGATGATTTTTGATACAAAAGCGTTACACTCCTTGATTAATTTCCAACTTGCACTTTGTATTATTATTGGAATTATATAGACTTTTGGGACAAAACATTCTTGACAAGCACTTGCATTATTATTGGATTTATATATAAAGACTTGTTAGAACAAAATGTTGTCTTTACAAACATGGCCACCTAAGTAGGACCTAATAGATCGATTCTTGTATAGTAATTGATCATTCTTAATTATCCAAATCAAAAATTAATCCATAATATAAAAGTCGAGACTAAATAATTTATTAAACGATGCAGGGTGTGACGGTCCTAACCATATCGACTATAATCCCAAGCCTGCGACCACCTCCATGCACAAACAACCAAGAATGCGAGCCAGCCACAGACGCACAACTGGGTGTACTCTACTTAGCACTATACCTAACCGCCCTAGGAACAGGGGGTCTAAAATCAAGTGTATCAGGGTTCGGATCAGATCAGTTTGACGAGTCAAACCCAGAAGAAAGGACTCAAATGGCGAAATTCTTTAATTGGTTTTTTTTCTTCATAAGCCTAGGGTCACTAGCAGCCGTGACAATATTGGTATACATACAAGATAACATGGGTAGACAATGGGGGTATGGCATATGTGCAAGTGCAATAATGGTAGCACTTGGAGTGTTTTTAAGTGGCACAAAACGGTACCGTTTTAAGAGGCTTGTGGGTAGTCCTTTGACCCAAATTGCTGCTGTTTTTGTCGCTGCTTTGAAGAAAAGGCACATGGATTTGCCTTCGGATTCATCTCAACTTTATAATATTGACGATCAAAATTGCATGAAAACTAAGCAAAAGTTGCCTCATAGCAAGCAATTTAGGTCAGTATTTTTTTTATTCATTTACTTTATTTTGTCCTTTTTCTCTTGTTTTAGGGAGATTCTTACTTTTGTGCTTGTGATTTTGGTTGTGATTTTATGTTGTTGTGTATGCATTGTATTATTAACTTTCATGTGTGCTTTTTTTATCACATGATTGATCGAGTCTTATCGGTTATATCATGCACGTATGTGAACATATTAATATTTTCTGTGGTTACGTACGCATTGTTGCAACTTTTTCTTTTGTGGAAAGTGGTTTGTTATTTGAAGGTGGCTGGTGAATATTGTTTGTTAGAAAGGGTCGTGGACTTGTGGTAGTGCGGTCGGTGTCGGGTGGTAGGAATTTTAAGTACCATACTCCCTTTATTTCATTTGTTTCGCTATATGTAGTATATATCTTAATTAAATATATAGAATCAAATGAAATTAAGAAGTAGTTTTTTTACAGATCCTCGAGTTCACCTTAATTGTTAATTTCGGGAGTTTATTCAAGATAGTCAAATGAACTGGAAAACAACATGTTTTAAAAGTCAAATTAAGCCCCAAATAATAAGATTTTTGTTTAGTAAATGGTATTCGGGCGGACTTTTAGGAAACAAATGAATTGAATAAGAGTCTTTGAAATTTTTCTCCCCTAAATGAAGTGAATTACTTTATAATTGGGTTTTACTATATCATATCTACAAGTGGGTCATATTAATCAATTTCATATAATAAAATCTGCTCCATAATGATTGCATTATGTAAGAAAATCACCCATGAAAATAAAGCTAATCGTTATAAAAAGCAATACTGTAAAACGTAAACCAATGAATAAGACGGAAAAAAAAACTTGGACAGAGTATAATATATATATTTTCTTAAAATTAAAAAATAAATTAGAAATCAAAGTAGCAATGGGTAGGAAATAATGTTTTTACATAACAATACTTTAGGAATAAATGTTTTTCCATTCCTTTTGCATTGGATTATCCAATCCTAATTTAACTATATGGTGGGAATTTATTTTATAATTATGTAGAAAATCACCCATAAAAATAAAGTTAGTCACTGTAAAAAGCCATACTGTAAAACGTAAACCAGTGAGTAAGACGGCGAAAAAAAATTTTGGTAGGACTATTAGCTCTTCAGTAGGTCTTGCTTGTGACGGGTCGGATCTTGCGACGAGTATTTTGTGAGAGAAAATGGGTAGAGGGGACAAGGTGGGCACCCCCATGTCCTTCTCCACTCACCCTTAATAGGTATTTTGTGAGAGAATATGGTATCCGTCTTAAGGTTAAGACGAATACCCCCGTCTTAAATGTGAATTTGTGTTAGCTCTTAGGAAGAGATACGACGACGCCACCAAGCTAATGCATACACTCCTAGTGATCCCCTAGATTCGCCCATGCTCTATCCATAGGTAAATAAACGATTACTTCCTCCATTCAACTCCACTCTACCAAATTTTTTTTTCACATTTGCCGAGACGAGTTTTGCACGGTAAATATCGTTAGCTACGTGTTTGCAAAAATTATAAAAGTTAGATATTAATAATGTACTCGTAAAGACGAATCAAACAAGAACACACATGAATATATTTTTTACTTATATATTGAGAGAAAATTGCAATTATATGATCGCTTGTGAATAGTGTACAAAAAAAAAAGTGGTAGAGTGGAGTTGAATGGAGGAAGTATTATACATTTATACTGAAATCTTGGACTACTAGTTTTACACCCGTGCAAAAAATGCACGGATCATAATAGTCGTTGTTATCCTAAGATACATGTGTATATAAATTGTGTGTCATTAAGTGTTCAATTTCGTGAGTCTGTGACAATATAAATTGGTCAAAATATAGTGAATTGGTCCTCTTATTCAAATGTTAAATATATACTCTGGTTTATTGCGTTTGTAATAATACAGTATTATAAGACGAAATTTGGGAAAATTTGAATTAATATTTTTCGTTTTTACTTTTGCATTAATAATTTTCGTTTTTTTTTCAAGTAAATACTTCTGCTTTTGTCAGATTTTGTTTAGTTCAAGTAAATACTTCTGCATTAATATTTTTTGTTTTTACTTGTTATCATTTTTTGGTAGTTTATGTCATTTTTCACTTTTCTATTTATTAGTTTTAAGCCCGTGCAAAATTGCACGGGTATTATTTAAAGATTATGTTATAATGTTTATAGTCTAAGATAACCGTAAGAAAGAATTAAGATTTTACTTAAATCAATATTATAAGTTAAGGGTCAAATTCATAATTAAGTACTTAATAGTTATTTCGTAAAAGTTAAAAAGGACAAACTTATTTCTATAAGTTAATTGTTGTAAAAAAAAACTTAAGAAAATGACATTAATGTCGACCCGTGCAATCACACGGGCATTAAATCTAGTTTATGATATAGATAACTTTCATGTCTTAAATGAACAAACTAATAGAATGTGATATTTTTGTAACGGAAGTTTCAATGTACAAATAAAAATCAATGAATTCAAATTTTATTTACTTTAATAAATTATATTAGTGAAAAGTAAAGGTAAATAAATGACTGAGATGGAGGAAGTAAAACTTAGACCGAAAACAATTTTTTTTAATTTTTTATTATTTAACATTTAGTATATTTTTAATAACTTATTAATTTATAACATTGACAAATTTATTTTTGTCATGTCCAAGTAACCAACATTTATCTTACTCACATTAAAAGAAAAATATCTCAATTACATTATGTTTAAAAAGAATTAACCCAAATTTGGAGATAGATTTGGCCTCCAATAAATATTTGATATTTGATTTTATATTAGAAAAAAAATTAGTATACAACAAAACCCAACCCAAAAGGTCTTATGAATCTCAATTAAAATATCAACCCAAAAATATAAATTTAAGATAAAACCCCTAAAATTTGATCTCCCATCCGCCGACCCCCTCTATCAATTTCTCTTCTTCATTTTTCCCTTCCTAATTTCATATACCCTAAACGTCTCACCTCAGTCACATATTTTGCCCCTCTCTATCAGTCCTTCTCACCTGACTCCCTCATACTCTATTTACATCCTAAATGCCCAAAATATGTATTAGAGTGATATAATCTGAAAAACTTTATGCAAGTATAATCCGAAGCTTACATATGGATTTTTTTAATATGAACTTGGATGTATTTCAATTGCATATTTTTTTAATTAAACTTTTTTATGTAAATATATTTTTCGTTATATGATCTATTGTACTATTTGTTATGTTTTGTTAATAATTATATAATTATTATGGTGCTTTGAAAAAAAATCAATTAAGTTTGAAAAGATTCATCAGTATTTTTTTTTTGGCCGAAATTCCAGCTGTTCAGTTTTTTTTGTTGAGAAAATCATTTTTTTATGTTCCATTATAATTATTATTGTGAGATTATAGTTAAATTTAGTAGCTAACATATTCCTGAAGAATAAGATAGATTTAATGGTTTGTGTTTCATCGGTAGATTATTAATAAATCAGAAAAACTAATGCAAAGTCGATATTAATAATTAATTCCATTATTTTTTTCATTATTTTTTTTCAGAAAAATTAATGCAAAGTCATTATTTTTTTCAGAAAAACTAATGCAAAGTCGATAATCTACTATATACTAATCCTTCCATTATTTTTTTTCAGAAAAATTAATGCAAAGTCATTATTTTTTTCAGAAAAACTAATGCAAAGTCGATAATTAATAAACTAATGCAAAGTCCAAAAACATTCGAAGAACATAGTCTAAATAAATCAGAAAAAAAGAAGAGGAGAGAGGGTAATTAAAGTTTTTGTTTTGATGTGGGGCCCACTAATCCTGAAATTTAGCAGCCAATAAGAAGGCTCTAAATGTTTCAGGATTAGTATATAGTAGATTATTAGTTGTTTACTAGTAAATTATTGGTTTTGCAAATTTATGTGTCGTTGTCATTTTATGCGCTTGCTTATGTCTAAGAATCATTGCCCATTTCCCTTGTATGTAGCATGTTAGCCCGTGCCCCACACGGATCATATAATGGCCGAGCACTTTGATTAATAAATACACTGTGCATGCATCATCACGTCTTCTTCTAGGTTTACTCCCACACATGCCATGCTAAATGGCCAACAATATATAACAAGAAACTGAACATACTACGGAGTATATTTTTTCATGGGAAATATTATTGTATTAACGATTTTTCTAACGCGTGTCTTTAAGACACATATTAATAAGTCGAATAGGAAAGATTCCTAAGATATACTTAGTAATTATGCTAAAATAAAGTTTATACTTATATTTTTAATAAGAATATGTAGTGAATCTTTTCAGATTTGGCTTATTAATGTGTACCTTAAGGGCACACGTTAGAAAAACCGTTGTTAATTCACATTGATATAAGCTGTTTACTAATGATGTGTTCACTTATAACGGATTGTCCGGGGGTGGAGGGGATGATTTATTGATCTAGAGGATTTATTGATTTTAAAATATTGACTAGGTTATGACCTTGAGATTATATATAGAGCACTTTTTATATATACATCTGTTTAAATGAAAAAACCTAGAAAAGGCTAGGGGGCCAAATTAATAACCCTAACACAGAATAACGGATACCATAACATGGTATTTGTGTATACGAGTAATCAGGGCCATTAACTAAATTTGAGTGGCCCAGTTCTAAAAGTCCATTTTGAGACCCCATATAGAAGGAAAACATATTTTTTGTAACAAACGGTATTTAAATATCAATATTTAGCTACTAAATTAGACCCCGAAAAATTTGGGACCCCGTTCTGAGAACCTTCTGAACTTGCTATTAGACGGCCTTGCAAGTAATACAAGTGTGTGATTCTTTATTATGTAAAAGATAATTTAAGTAGTCATTTTATATAATAAAAAGGATAAGAAAATAAGACATGTGTCAAATACAAGTCCTAGTCTTCTCCCTTAAAATGAAGCATGCATATGGAAGCAATCATATAACGCAAGTTTTATGTATATTATTTGGTAGTCGGTCGATATCAAAAAAGTTAGGATAACATTTGACATAAATAAAGTGAACAAGGTGGGTGAATTGGTCGTATGAATATGATATATCTATACTTTTAGGAGTACCATCTAATGTTATGCTGACATTTTAATCTTGACATTGGAACAGTTAATAGCAGACAAAGTTTGGCCATATATATTATCTTTAATTGGTTAATAGCAAGAAAATATTGCACTATTTTAGTAAGCATTATTATGGTCTTGATTGATTGATTATGATTAATCCTAAACTTTACTTGATTTAATAAATTTATATAAATGTTGCTTGTATCATCTTGCTTCATTTCCTTTATATATAGGTTGTGGTTAGTGGAGGTTGTATCTAAGTACAATAGTTTATTATGCTAATCACAAATTCACAATCATTAGTGAAATTAATTAACGACCACTTTTTAGGCTTAATTTTGACTTGCTTTTCCCCTGCTAGTTTGTCTTCACACGTGGTGGGAAAATAAAAGCAAATACTAACATTATAGAAATTCTTACTTAGCGACGGGACGATCCGTCGCAAGCTTGTGACGGTTGAGCCATTCTCACAAAGAACAAGTGGGAGTGCAAGTGGAGGGATCCATTTGTCCTCCTCTTGCCTCCCCACTTGCACTTTGTGAGGAGAGCTTGACCCGTCGCAATAAGTTCTGAATAATTCGGGTCGTCCCGTCACAAATAGAATTTGTGCTAACATTATTGCTTCGTACGTAATTTTATCGGTAGTACTCGTGATCTGAACTTGAAAAAAACTGTATTATGCTTCTTTCATTCTAGAAAATGAAATTGCGAAGCTTGTCAATTATAAAAAGTATATACTCCTTTCATTCCAGTAAATAGTTACATTTGTATTTTTGCCTTATAAAATAAAGCAAGTGTAAATATCTCACTGAGATAGAGGCAGTATATGATGTATCTACATCGGTTCATGTGTAGTTATTTGAATACATTTAATTCACTATATTTTCTAGACCCTTTTAACTATAGATGATAATTCATATATTGTTATCACAAACACTTAAATAAAAACGTTTTTACGAAATTTACAATGACCTAGCTATATATGTTCAATAACACTTTCTATTATAACTGATAGAACGTAGAATCTATGTTTTTATCATATACTTCTTCTATCTCGGTGAATACTTTGCGTTTGTTTCAATTATTAACTGGGACGAAGGAAGTACTATGATACAATAGTCTTATGTATGACCAACTAATATTTATTTATCTATACTAATATGTTTTCAAATATTGACTGTTTTATTCTTTGTGCCTTTAGGTTCTTGGACAAGGCAGCTATAAAGGGTTCTTCCCTAAACGAAGATAAAATCAACAAATGGTGCTTGTCATCCCTGACCGATGTCGAAGAGGTGAAATTGGTGATCAGAATGCTTCCAATTTGGGCAACAACCATAATATTCTGGACAATTTACGCCCAAATGACGACATTTTCCGTGTCACAAGCCACGACCATGGACCGTCACATAGGCAAATCCTTTCAAATCCCGGCTGCATCACTTACCGTTTTCTTTGTAGGCAGTATCCTCTTAACTGTCCCAATATACGACAAAGTGATCGTTCCGATATCCTCAAAACTCCTTCACAACCCACAGGGACTCACACCACTCCAGAGGATTGGAGTTGGTCTAGTGTTCTCTACACTGGCCATGGTATCAGCCTCGCTTGTCGAAATTAAACGTCTAAATACCGCTCAATCAGAAGGAATTGTCGATAAACCCGGGGCAATTGTCAATATGAGTGTTTTCTGGCTAATTCCACAATTTTTCTTTGTGGGATCAGGGGAAGCATTTACTTACATTGGTCAATTAGACTTTTTCTTAAGGGAGTGTCCCAAAGGAATGAAGACTATGAGTACAGGACTATTTTTAAGTACACTTTCCCTAGGGTTTTTCCTTAGCTCATTTCTTGTGACGGTCGTACACAAAATTACTAGCAAGAACCCGTGGCTAGCCGATAACTTGAATCAGGGGAGACTCGACAATTTCTACTGGTTGCTCTCGGGTTTGAGCTTATTGAACTTTTTTGTGTACTTGGTATTTGCAAAGTGGTATAGGTACAAGGAAAAATGGCTGGCCGCGGAAGGGTATGTAGTCGAGGACGACGATGAAGCAGGTTGCCATCACTGATATGTTAATAGCAGTATACTGTATTTTTTGCGTGGTTTACGCCTTTTCTCATAAATTTGCGCTTCTTGTGATGTTATTGTCACATATAACACTAAGTCACTACTTACTTTGATGTAGTTTTGTAAACTTCAGTTTGTATAATAGAAGATGCTTTGTCAAAAAAAAAAAAGTTGCAAAAAAAGATGGACAAAGTTTGTGAGAGTATAATAATCATGCCATGATAGTTGGATGATTGTCCTAGGAGAAAAGGACTATTGCAAGTTTGTAAAAAAGGAAAAAAGGAAAAAACTTCCATAATAAAATGGACTTGTAAATCATTTCATTTCCTATGGTATTTATATCGGGACTTTAGTAATACTCTACTCCTATTTAATAAGAATTTAATAAGAATAAGAATTCTCAAAAATTTTGCCTCCAAAATACATCTACTCAAATATTGAAATACGAGTATATGTTAGTGGATTGCATATCATTGCAGCCTGACTCTAATGGAGATTATCTTGTGTCTATCATCTTCGTGTTCTTCCATTTTTTGGTCTTGTCATTGATGGCCTTGCATGCAACCCATGAGAGTGTTTATCCTTCCAGGCATGATCTATGGCGTGTCATGTTGTGTTGGATCGTGTCAATCATGTGTTGTGAAAAATGGGCCATGGCCCGTGTAACCCAACGGCCAGAATAGATTTGAGCAAACGAAAATAAATAACTTAAACGAAGCGAGTAATTTTTGTGGTAGTCGCCTAAAACATTGGCCATATAGCTTCCACACGTTAACAATATGAGCACAAACTATATACTCCCTCCTATTCTCAATAACCTTCCCCTTTCACTTTAATACAAAAATTAAGAAAACACAATACCCCACCATATAATTAAACTAGATTTTATGCCCGTGCATCGCACGGGTTTACATTAATGTCTTTTTCATAAATTCTCTATAACAATTAACTTATAAGACTATAATAAAATATATATTTTTTAAAAATAATATTGTTATATTGAGTCAACTTCTATTTTAATCATATTTTACCAACTTGTCAGGACTCGAGTTATATTTGACCTATATTATCCGGAAAATATTAACGTGACTCTCCCGTTCAAATTATTTATTAGGTTTGTATATGTTTTGGCAGATACATTCACACAAAAAAATAATCCAAGAAACATAAGAATTAAGCTATCTAAGACAATGCTTAAGAGACTCTAAAGATTTTGGGTTGATAGATAAGTTTCAAATATGATTCCTATTTATAATCATAGGATCACTCACCTTATGCTAATTGTCTGATGTGGAACGATTCAACCATTTGTAGATGGTATATTCACCAAAGCCACATTATTCTTCAATGCGGGATAAATAACATACTAAGAATTACGTCAAGTATGTGCAAGTAATATGAGATTCTATACTGTAATGATATCATTTTTTTTTTACCACGAATCTAATTATATTATTTTCATAATTAATACAAACTTTTAAGATCTCTTTAAATAATACTTTTGAGAAACTTAAACGATTTTGGGTTGATAACTAAGTTTAAAGGACGACTCATATTTATAATCACAATATTACCCATCTTATGATATTTTTCCGATATGGCACAATATTCACCACACTTATATTATTTTTTAATTTGGGACAAATAACATATTAAGTAGTACATCATTAAATTATTATTTATGATACTTGCTCAAATTATTATTTATGATACTTTCCTAAATTAATTTTGATGATGTAAAATCCATCAAGGTGGAGATCATAATATAAACTTTTAAGAACTCTGTAAGACAATACTTAAGAAATTCAAAATGCTTTGGGTTGATATCTACGTTCGAAGGATGACTCATTTTTACAATATTTTTTCTTTTGTGAAATGAAATGTAAAAGTTTTTATATAAAAATTATAAACATCACTTGAATATAATATGGAAACGTATATTGAAATAATTAAAAGATTTTCCACTTTTTTTTATAATAATTTCCTAAATTAATTTTTGATGATGTAAGTTTTACTAATGTGAATATGGTAATACCAACATTAATATTGGAGAGATACTAATAAAAACTTTTAAGAGGTCTCAAGACAATATTTAAGAGACTCAAAATATTTTGGGTGGATACATAAGTTCCAATAATCAATACTCCCTCCATTCAATTCCAAACATAACATTTCTTTTTTTGACACTATTCATGAATGAAGTAAATCTTTACGATTTCTTGCAATATGTAAGATAAAATATGGTCATGTGAGATCTTGTTTGATTCGTCTATATAAGTACAATATGAATATCAAATTTTTATATTTTTTTATAATGTAAAACTCGAGATATTTACGTTACAATTCATGCATTGACAAACGTGTAAAAGAGAAATGTTGTGTTTGGAAATGAATAGAGGGAGTATAATTTAAGAAAGTATCGTAAATAATAATTTTAATAGTGTACTACTTTATATGTTATTTATCTCACATTGAAAAATAATGTAGGTATGATGAATATATTATGAATAAATAAAAGAATTGTCTCACATCTGAAAAATATCATAAGTTGGGTGATCATGTGATTATAAATAGGAATCGTCCTTGAAACTTAGATATCAACCCAAAATCGTTTAAGTTTCTCAAATATTGTTTAGAGAGCTTTTAAAAGTTTGTATTAATTATGAAAATAATATAATAAGATTCGTGGTAAAAACAATGGTATCATTACAGTTAGAATCTCATATTACTTGCACATATTTGGTGTAATTCTTAGTATGTTATTTATCCCGCATTGAAAAATAATGTAGGTTTGGTGAATATACCACCTACAAATAGTAAAATTGTTCCATATCAGACAATTAACATAAGGTGGGATGATCCTATGACAAGTATGAGTCATATTTGGAACTTATGTGTCAACCAAAATCTTTAGAGTCTCTTAAACATTGTCATATAGAGCTTAATTCTTATGTAACTTGGATCATTTTTTTCCTTTTTGTGAATGCATTAATCAAAACATATGTAAACCTAATAAATGATTTGAACGGGAGAGTCATGTTAATATTTTCCAGATCATAATATAGGTCAAATATAACTTGATTCCTGGCAAGGTTGATAAAATATGATAAAAATAGAAGTTGACTCAATATATCAATATTATTTTCTCAAAATTTATATTTTATTATAGGGAAGTGATAAAAATGTGAGGCCAAATGTGTAGAATAAAGTAAAATTGTGCGCGACATTTAGCAATTAAGAATATATTTTGGCCTAACGTGGTCAAGTTAATTGTTATAGAAAATTTATGAAAATGACATTAATGTAAACCCGTGCATCGCACGAGTATAAAATCTAGTGACTTCTATTTATAATTATAAGATCACCCTACCTTATGATAATTTTTCGATGTGGACAATTCTTCTATTTATACATAATATATTCAACACACCTACATTATTTTTCAACGTGTGACCATTGTTATTTATGATGATGTAAATTAATGTATATTTCTTGGAGATAATAATACAAACTTTTAAGAGCTTTATAAAACAATACTTAAGAGACTCAAGTATTTTGGGTAGATATATAAGTTCTAAGGATATTTATAATCACATGATTATCCCACTTTATGATAATTTTTCGATGTGGACAATTCTACTATTTATACCTAGTATATTCAGCACACCTACATTATTTTTCAATGTGGGACAAATAAAATACTAAGTAGTATACTATCTTTTTTTTTTTTTGTAAAATAGCTATTTCGTGACTGTTTCTAAATTATTATAATAGTGCTCTCTCCACATACCTATTTTCACCCCATTTGCTTTATTGCGATCTCCTAGACGACACTTTGCCCGTATTTTTCGACTCCTATATGTTACTTTTTTTATTCTTGAAATTTTTTCGTGAAAGATGTCATGAAAATAAGTGTAAATGTTTTTGTTTTATAATATAATATTTTTTATTCTCCAACTTATTTACGGTCAAAGTTCGACAACTTTGACCTCCCAAAAGCAAATGGGGTGAAAATATGTGTGTGGAGGGAGTATTAGAATAATAAAAATTATTTTTTAAATTATTTTTTAAATTTTCACATACTTATACTCTAGTCATATCATATTATCAATAATATAGTAGTAAAAAAATATAAAACTTATACTCCAATGAAAGCATTTTTCGCTACGAATCCAAATATGTAAGTTTCAAAATATTTTGCATTATATATTTTTTTTATATTGATGATCAAAAATTTTCTTACGTAAATAATAGTTGTGATATTACAAATATTAATAAGATATTTTTTGTAATCTTGCAAGATCTTAAAATATACTTTCCAAAAACTGAAAAAGATGATGTTGACCAATAGAATTGCTCGAAAAAAGCCTCTTTTATATATATATATTGATTTGGACCATACAAATGCACTACCCCACCATACAATAAAATTTGGACCATACAAACACTTACCAAAAAAGGAAATAGGGAAAGTATTGTAAATAAACGAAAATTGAAAGGGAAATGTTATTGAGAATATGAGGGAGTATTAATACACATTTAAAACTAGTCCATAAAAAAGCAAAAAAAAAAACAAACTGAGAAAGAAAAGTTGAAGATGAAAATTAACATGGATAAATGATAGTTAATTAACTAGTTATATAAGAGGTCTTGTCATAAGTTATTAATCATGAGACTGATCGATGAAGAATGACAAATATTAAGAGGGAAAGAAGTAGACATGGGACTTAGAAGGTCCAATTGAGGGAAAATGTGCAAGTCTAAGGTTTTGCGAATAGTTAGCCCTTCGAGACATTTAGGCTGGGTGTGATATTTATAATTGGGTCATGTTAAAGAACGTCGACACATTACTAAATAATGTCGACACTTAGTATTGAACTTTAAACTTTTCCCCTTACAACCTTCCACTTTACACTCTCTCTAATATCTTTCTAAATAAATAAATTTTTTGAATTTTTTTTTAAGAAAAGACATTTTTTGTATTTAAAAAAAATTAGACGGTTCTGAACGTAACACAACGTAATCAAACAATTTGTAAATAATCTGTTATGTTATTAAGTTTCGCAATTTAAGATTAAGACAATTTTCATCATGTCAACCGGTGACGTAACCACGATGAAGCTAGTACCGATGTCGAAAAATGATAATTTCTTTTAACGCCAATTTGTAAATAATTTCTTTTAGCGTCAAAGGCTCTGATACCAACTGTGACATCCCTCAAATAACGCGGAAATAGAACAAAAAAGCATGCATAGAAAGTGCGGAAAATAAGGAGTTTTAAAAACTTTTACATGCCAATACAAGGAATCGTCAAAACAAACGAAAACAAAGTAATGAAAGTACAATGGGGAAACAAAGTCCCTCAAAACAAGGTCTAGTGAGTCTAGTGAAACTAGAATCAAACGGTAGGGTCCAACGTCTACACGACGCCCGCTAGCTTACTCGGTAAACCCCAAAAAGATAAGCATCATCATCAATCAACCTGTTCATTCATGTAAAACATGAATGTCACAGTCAGTGAGGAGTAACTCGAGGTTCTCCCAGCCATATCACATCAAAACGCATATAAGCAAGTATATAAATATATAATAACATGCATACATACAGATCATGATAAGCTTAAGTAAAATACTTCATAATAACATTATCTAAGCATATGAATTGTTCGTTATATCATCATCATACAATACCAACTCGGGGAAGACTCCCCTTGGCAACCAGATACGCACTAAGGGCTTGCATCTCACCATTAGCGACATAAGCTTGAGAAGGTGTTATGGACTCAATCATACAACCAAATCACGAACACCCAACGATTATAAGTATTCCATTCAACATGTGGTCAATCATAAGCAAACATACTCTCACGGTAAATGACACGCACTAGCATCTGCACTATGCAAGTATGACCAAACATGTTCACGGGATGAACATTTCCCTTGAACCTTATATGATAAATATTTCG
This sequence comes from Heliosperma pusillum, assembly GCA_022085475.1. Taxonomy (NCBI): domain Eukaryota; kingdom Viridiplantae; phylum Streptophyta; class Magnoliopsida; order Caryophyllales; family Caryophyllaceae; genus Heliosperma; species Heliosperma pusillum. The sequence goes on along the minus strand of JAIUZE010070829.1, from coordinate 7,296 downwards.
TATACTCAAGACTCTAATCCTTCCGGTAGGACGGCACAATATGGAGGTCATAGTCTAAACCTGACCAGACTCTCGGGATAAACCCTTCCGATTCGACATGCGATAAACCCTCGCATCCAAGACTCGATTCTTCCGGCTAAACCCACACGGAAATGAGTACCTCATATTCGGCTAAATCTGCTCAAAAGAGGCGGAAAGAGTACAAGCATCATCCTCTGGCTAAACCCGCTCGAAGATGAGGTCAAGAATAAACAAGAAAGTACGCTACATGCAATGACACCACCTCGCAAGGATACAACATTTGACGGCCGGGTCGATCAACGCATTGCGTTCACCTCCCAACAACGTCGTCATATCCCCACTAACAAATGCACAAAAGCATCAAGGTTACACCTCCATCGCTCCGACATTCAAGCCTAACGAGTATAGCGGTGCAACCAGGAAAAGAGAGTTCAAAACATCCAATAAGCAGGACTCGATTCATTATTCAAGTCATAAATGACACAAAAGGGGAAACATGCTAAAACCGTCACTAAACATGTGAGAAAAGCATATTATAAATGTAGCAATGATAAACATGAGTCAATACGTGATACATAAGCATTATACCACGTTAACAATATGAGCACAAACTATATATTACACATTTAAAACTAATCCATAAAAAAAAACCGAGAAAGAAAAGTTGAAGACAAAAATTAACGTGGATAAAGAATAGTTAATTAACTACTTATATAACAGGTCGTGTCATAAGTTATTAATCATTTGAGGGAAAATGTGTAAGTCTAGGGTTTTGCGAATAGTTAGCTCTTCGAGAAATTTGGGTTGGGTGGGATATATTTAATTGGTTCAGGTTAAAGAACGTCGACACATTACTAAATAATATCGACAGTTAGCATTGAACTTCAAACTTTTTCCCTCATAACCTTCCACTTTACATTCTCTCTAATATCTTTCTAAATATAAAAGGTTTTTGATTTTTTTTTTTAAATTCATTTTTTGTATTAAAAAAAATTAAGACGGTTTTGAACATGGCAATAACGTAATCAAACAATTCTTAAATAAACTGTTATGTTATTTAGTTTTGCAATTTCAGATTAAGACGTTTTTCATCATGTCGACCGGTGACGTAACCACGATGAAGCTAGTAACGATGTCGAAAAATTATAATTTCTATTAACGCTAATTAAAAGACGGAAACTAAAAAACCCTAGACGTGGACCTAGGATTGGACGTGAATGGTGGTTAGAGAGTTGGCGTTTGTCTACGTCGGAGCTCTACCAAGGTCGCCGCCGGTGCTGTCCGAGGTATGGGTGTGGTATGGGTTGTCTGAGGGTGAAGGTCCGAGTTTTGGTGGTTTTGCGGTGGATCAACTTGTAATACCCCAGGTATTACTAAGTCGAGTTAAGGTTGTACTCGGCCGGATGTTGGTGTCACACGGTCGAGTACTGTAACTACGTGGTCGAGTGGTTAGTACTCGGTCGAAAAGAGGACACTCGGCCGAGTGGCTCTGTTTTGGGAGACCCTGATTGTTGGCACTCGGTCGCGTTTATAAGCACTCGGTCAAGTGAGTGTTACTCTACCGAGTGAGGTGTTAGTCAACCGAGTAAGTGTCGTAACCGCTGGGTTGTTATTTTAATTTTCGCGGGAAGAATCTTTTCTCTTGTTTCCTCATAATTCTTCATTAGTAACATAAACTCTCATCAAAACTCTAATATCTCTTTAATTAATTTCTAATTGCTTTCTAATTACTCCTTAATCTTCTCTTGGATTTGTGGTGGAATTCATTATTCTAGATCTTTCACGTATCTTTTCCAAGCTTTGTAAGTAATCTTCATTTTAAATCTTGTGATTTCATCTTAATTATCTTTTCGGTATGATTTAGAGTAATTATTATGTAATTAGTGATTATATCGATAATTAAGATGAGATTAATGTTACTTCCTCTATTCAAAATCAAACACACAATTTCTCTTTTACACGTTTGTCAATGCACGAATTTTGAAATTAATATCTTGGTTTTTACATTATGAAAAATATAAAAGTTTGATTATATTTTATCTTATATATTGCTGAGAAATTTGAAGATTCTCTTCATATATAAATAGTGCCAAAAATGAAATGATGTGTTTGAGATTGATCAATAGAGGAAGTATTAGATCATTATATGTTGTTTAGATTAGATTATCATGATTATCTTGATATTAGGTTATTGTTGATATAGCAGAATTTGTGAAAAATGATATTAGATGATGAAATGGCTGTTGTTTGACCTAGAAATTGGGGAAAAGTGTTGTATGTTGTAGTTTATTGATTATTAGCATGAGATTTGAGATACTGAGACCTAGATTATGATTATTGACCTTGTTGTTGTTAGAATTGGGGGAAATATTCAAAGATCGTGATAATTATTCTTATTCCATAAGACTTGGTAGTGATTATTAGTAATTGTTAATCTAGTATATATATAAAAGAGACTTTTTTCTAGGTACGTGGTTGACTCCAGCTTTATACAAATTCTTAAAATAAAAATTAAATTCATACATATATTTTCCAAGTTATGGTTGAACTCTTAGATTTTGATTATATTTTTTAAATTAATTATTTTCCCTTATAATATTATCAACTTTTCAACATTAAATTCATACATATACTTTCCAAGTTATGGTTGAACTCTTAGATTTTGATTATATTTTTTGAATTAATTATTTTTCTAATAATATTATCAACTTTTCAGCTTTTTAGAAACTCTTTAAATAAAAATTAAATTCATAAATATTATTTGTCCCACATTGAAAAATATTGTAGATGTGGTACATATATTACATATAAATAGCAGAATTTTCCCACATCGGAAAAATAATAAAGTGGGTACTCCTATGATTATAAATAGGAGTCATCCTTAAACCTTAGGTATCAACCCAAAGATTTTGAATCTCTTAAATATTGTCTTAGAGATCTCTTAAAAGTTTGTAGATGTGGTGAATATACTATGTATAAATAGTAAAATTGTCCTACATCATAAAATTAACACAAGGTGGGTGATTCTATGATTAAATATAGGAATTATTCTTGCACCTTATATAACAAACTTAATTTTAAAAGGTATTATTATCTTCACAATTGTTAAATTTACATCATCAAAATTTAATTTTAAAAGGTATTATTAAAAAAATGTAAGCATTGTTAAAAAAATTATGAAGATCATATAATTAGATTCGCGGTGAAAAAAATCTTGCAAAGTATAGAAACTTATATTATTTGCACATACTTGGTGTAATTTTTAGTATATTTGTTCTACATTGAAAAATAATGTAGGTGTGATGAATATATTACCTATAAATAGTAGAATTGTCTCACATCAGAAAATTATCATAAGGTGGGTGATCTTATGATTACAAATAGGAATCATATTTTGAACTAAAGTTTCAACCCAAAATCTTTTGAGCCTCTTACATATTGTCTTACAAAGCTCTTAAGATTTGTATTATAATCTTCACTATAGTGAAATTTACATCATTAAAAATTAATTTAGAAAAGTATCATAAATAATAATTTTCATGGTAAACAATTTAATGTGTTATTTGTCCCACATTGAAAAAAAATTATAGGTATGGTGACTCGTGAATATATATACTACGCATTAATATTAAAATTTGTCCCACATTAATAAATTATCATAAGGTGGAGTGATCATAAATATGACCATCGCACGAGCTTTTAAACTATTTTTGTATATTGTTATGTTAATAAATGACTTTAAAGTTTTAATAAATGACATTTAAAATATTTTTTTATTATTCTAATATTAAAATAACAATTTAGTAAAGGTTAAGAAATAAATATTATATGAAAAAGATGGTGTACTACTTAGTTTATTGTTAGTCCCACATTGAAGAATAATGTATGTGTGGTAAATATATTACCTATAAATTGTAAATTTTACCACATTGAAAAAATATTATAACATAAGGTGATCCTATGATTATAAATATGAGCCATTCTTGAACTTAGGTATAAACTCACAAATTTTTAAGTCTCTTAATTATTGTTTTGGAGAGCTCTTAACAAAATAGATTTATAATAGTCACAATAGTTAAATTTACATCATAAAAAATTAATTTAGAAAATTATTATAAATAATAATTTGATGATAAACTACTTAATGTGTTATTAGTCCCACATTTAAATATAATGTATTTGTGGAAAATATATATACTAAGTGTAAATTATAAAATTATCCCATATCGAAAAATATCATGAGGTAGAGTGATCATAAATATGATTATAAATATGAGTCATTTTAGTCTCTTAAGTATTGGTTTAATGAACCTTTAAAATTTTGTACTTCCTCCTATTCACTCATATCTTCCTTCTTATCTTATTAGGTAAGTCGGATTTTCTTCCTCCTTTCCCTTTTTGGATGTGGTGTTGTGTGTTTTGTGTAGTCAAAATTTATTTGTATGTGAGGTAGTGTGTTTTGTATGATCCAAATTCATTTCCTTAATTCTTGTGCAAAAATGAAGGGGGGAGAAATGAGTGAATATGAGGGAGAATTATGAACTCCACAATAGTGAAATTTACATCATCAAACTTAATTTAGAAAATTTAGGAAAGTATTATATAAGTAATACTAGTTATTTGTCCCACATTGAAATATAATAGAAGTGTGGTAAATATATTACGTATAAATAGTATAATTGTCCCACATCAGAAAATTATCATAAGCTGAGTGATCATATACTTATAAATAAGAGTCACCTTGGAACTTAGATATCAAACCAAAATCTTTTGAGTCTCTTAAATATTGTCTTAATAAAGAGCTCTTAAAAGTTTGTATCCACCTTAGTGAAACTTACATCATCAAAAATTAATTTAGGAAAATATCATTAAAAAATAAAGTGAAAAATCTTTTATTTATCTAAATATACATTTCCTATATTATATTCAAGTGGTGTTTATATTTTTTATATAAAAAATTCTACATTCATTTCACAATAAAATATTGTGAAAATGAGTCATCCTTCAACTTAGATATTCACCCAAAATCTTTTTATCTTACAGAGATCTTAAAAGTTTGTATTATTAATTATCCCCACCTTAATGAAATTTACATAATCAAAATTAATTTAGGAAAGTATCATAAATAATAATTATTTAAGAAAGTACCATAAATAATAATTTTAATGGTAACTACCAAATATGTTATTTGTCTCACATGGAAAAGTAATGTAAGTGTGGTGAATATACTATGTACAAATAGAAGAATTGCCCCATATCGGAGAAATATCATAAGCTGGGATGATCACGCGATTATAAATAAGAGTCGTCCTTGAAACTTAGAGATGAACCCAAAGTCGTCCTTTTTTTAGGAGTATTTTAATCAAAGGCAAACAAATGATTAAGACGGAGAGAATATTGTTTTAGAGAGCTCTTAAAATTTTGTATTAATTATGAAAATAATATAATTAGATTCGTGGTAAAAAAATGCTATCATTACAGTATAGAATTTCATATTATTTGCATATCCTTTGTGTAATTCTTAGTATGTTATATATTTCACATTGAAAAATAATGTATGTGTGGTGAATATACTAATATCTATAAATAGTAGAATTTCCCATATCGAACAATTAGCATAAGGTGAGGTGATCAACCCAAAATCTTTCGAGTTGCTTAAAACATTGTCTTAGAGAGCTTGATTCTTAGGTACTTTGGATCATTTTTTGAGTCATAATATAGATCAAATATAACTTGAGTCCCGACAAGGTTGGTAACATATGTTTAAAAGAGAAGTTGACTCAATATATCAATATTATTTTTTAAAAAATTACGGAGTATATTTTATTATAGTTTTAAAACTTCAAAATTTTATTTTTATAAGTTAACTGTTATATGAAAATTACGAAAATGATATTAACGTAGACCCGTGCTTCGCACGGGCATGAAATCTAGTATTATGATATTGTAGGTGGCGACTTTGTAGAAGAGGACTTTTAGCTCACTTCTTGTGCTTTGCTTGTGAGATTGAATTGCTTCAAGGTAGGTTAATCCTACTCGGTTTATGTGTATGTGATTGATTGCCGTGGATTATGATACGATTGTGACATGTTAATTGGAGTTTGGATGATTGATTGTGATTGTGATATCTTGGTGTTTGAAGTGGTTGTTTATATGGAACGGTTGTGGGAACCAGCTCCATGGACTCTACAGGTCGCTCTTCATGGTCCCACCATGTAAGAGACAGTGCACGTGGTTATGACATGTGTCTTGGGGTGACTTGTTGTGGTATGGCCCATGGAGTCTACGGCGTGCCCTGGACACAGTGGTGTGCTATTTGATGGCACTGCTGTGACAACCCTCGCGAATGCGGAAATATAAAACAAACAAGCATGTGAATTATATAGCGGAAATATAAAGTTTTAAAAACTTTTATACATGCAAGGAAAGAATACGAGGAGTGTCAAATATTACAAACTAAAGTACGAATTATACTACATCAAGAGACGAAGTCTCTCCAAAGTGTTAACAAGTAAAAGTGTTTAGCAAAACAAGCTAAAATCGTCTAGAGGTGTTTTAATCCAGGGACAACGCCTGCTAGCTCACACCGGAACCCAAAATGTCAAGCAAAAAGCCATCCATGCAAGCAACCTGTTCATCCATGAAAAACATGAACGCCACAATCAGTGGGGAGTAACTCCGGGTTCTCCCAGCCATATCACATTAAACGTACATAGAAGGAAATACAAAAGTAGAGCATGCATACATATAGATATACATGTGAGATACGATAAGGATAGATAGGCAATTCATTATATAATGATAAGAGCATATGTAATACAAATCCGAATCCATCATGTTATACAAAGACTCGGGGAAGACACTCTTAGACAACCGAATACGCTCACTAGGGCTTGCATCTCACCGTTAGCGGTATAAGTTTGATAAGATTGAGACTCGACAAACAAACCACGCCAAGTCATGCAATGACCATGAATAAATCCATCATGTTATCATCCATTTAAACATACCAATACATTGACGATGCCCAATCATGCAATGACCATGAATAACATCATGAAATCACGCATTCAAGAACGACGACACAAAGACGACATCTCTCACGGTAAATGAAACGCACTAGCACCGTGTACATGGCAAGTATGATGAAAAGGCATCCACGAGATAAACATTTCCCTGAACGCATACACGATCACATTTCGTATATGTAGACTAATTTCCTCCTGGTAGGAACGATAAAAAACGGGCTCCTAATTAACCTGGCCAGATTTTCGG
>JAIUZE010070828.1:0-36409 GCA_022085475.1 Heliosperma pusillum | reverse complement strand
AGCATTGCATTCATGATTCACTAAGATTTGAAGCCTTTTTCACTTTGAATTACACCTCAAATAAGCCCCTTCATACAAATGTTTCACAAAATAATAGCTACATACAAAAACTGCCTACCTTTTGAGCTAGTAGCTAGACTATGGTGTATGGGTGCTCTTTTGAGAAGATTTTGTTCCTTAATGACAAAGTGAATTTGGAGAACTAAAAATATTCAAGAAGTGATGTTCAAAAGAAAAGAAAAGAAAAGAAAGAAATAGAAAAATTGAAAAAATCGGAAAATCGGAAAATTGAAAAAGAAAAAAAAAAAAAAAAAAGAAGAAGAAGTTGTGAGTATCTCCTAAGAAATGTCAAGTCAATATTCAGAAGGAGTTTACCCTTGTGTTTCGTGTGTAATAATCATTTTTCGTCTTCTGGGAAGTTGATCGAAAGTTTGGATTGAGTATTCATTTATCATTGGTCAGTTGCTAGCTCACTCTAAACTTCACATGACCATAACTATTTGTCCACCTTTCACCCATTTCCCAAAGCCTTCTTCCTATTTTTCCGGCTTCTTTTCTATGTGCATTATGATCTTTGACTTGTGTTTTGAATTGTTTACCAAATTAGACTGCGGGCACATTTTCATAAGTCGTAGATAGGTGAGTGTCTCAAAACATTTACACATAAAGAAATCACCTTTTACATACATGAGTGTTCGAGTGTGTCGTGAGAGTCTATTTGTCAAAAGATCATGCAAGAGCCGAAAATCTATAGTGAAATTCTTTGTGCTACGACGTTATGTAAATCTCAGCCATGTTTATGTATCATTCTTGCCCACGTTGCTTTTGGGTTATGATTCATTATGTTTTCAAAGCTTTACGTTGAGATTTGTTTCCTGATGGTGTAGTAGCCAACGCTTGCAACCTTGTCCTGGTATTGTTTGTTATGTTTGCTTGAGGACAAGCAAAGGTTTAGCTTAGGGGAGTTTGATAAGTGAATACTTGTATGGTTTTAACCCCCAATTTAGCTCAGTTTTGTATGTCATTTGTGCTTTGTTAAGCCACTTTATGAGCTAATATCGTCTTCTAGGCAAATTCCTATGTTCTAACATGTTTTGTAGAGAAAGTGACGTTTCTACGCCCTTTTTCTATATTCCCAAGCATTTGCCTAGAACCCGGCGATTTGAAGAAGCAAGCTTGACCAAGTGAAAGGCATTTCAAGAAGGTTCACTAATTCGAAAGAGAGAAGAAGCAAAGACAGTTTCGTAGTTGTCGGAAGATCAATCAATTAGGCGAAAGCAATCATCGCTTTACATCAAACCCTATCAACAAACCCGACTCAAGAGGTCAAGGGGGATGTTGGGAGTCAAGTCATAAGCAAGGGGAGATGAAACGACGGTCAAAGGACCTGGGATACAACTTACCCGATCGGGGAAGTGTGTACTCGATCGGGTAAGTGTGCTGCTTCGAGAAAACGGCGTCTTCTTCCTACTTTTGTCCTATGTGTTTAATGCCCGACCTCTCCTCCACGAAACCCTAATACTATAAATAGATGCTCTAGCCCTCATATCATATCATCCATCTTACAATCCTCTTCTCTTCTCTTCTACATTTCTTTACAAAACCTAGATTAGGAGGAGGGGGAACTAGCCTCCCTTCTCTCATTTTCTTCTTCTTTAGTTTTTAGTTCTTAGTTTATTTATGTCCATTAGCTTAGATCAATAAGAATTTCATCCTTGTAATCTCTTTTGTGTGGTTCAAGCGTTGTAATTGGTGGATCGTTTATTATGTGCAAGGATTTTCTATTATTGTTATCGTTATCGTCATTGATCGTCATATAGGTATTTCTGTTTTATCCCTTGTTTAAAGTCCTTTATGTTTTCCATTTGATTGTTATTTTCTATTCATATCATTTAGATTCATTTTTTTGTTGTTATAATCGTAGTTTCATTTCCTAGATTGTCAATTAGCGTCGTTATTATCACCATATAAAGAGTCAAATAAACATGTCAATCCTAGTTTTCATTGTTAATATCATTTTAGATTTAGACATTATCATGAGTAAGTAGTCACTTCTCTAGGGTGTAGGGTAGCTGTGACACCCTCGAATTTGCGGAATGATAAACAAGTAATTTAAACAAATAAAAGATGAGAATACGTTTTTAATAGGTTCACTTTAGTGAAAATCGGTAAATTTTAAAACCGGAACCTACCATTAAATATATTCATCATAACAAAGGTGTCTTAAAGAAAAAGGTTCATAACAAAAAGAAAATAATATTATACATAAGAAGTATCTAAAACGGGAGACATATCTCCCTAATAAATACGGAAATAAAAGAGTGTATTAAATAATACAATCATAAGAACCGAATATAGGTCCAAGGTAATACTTCACTCGCTAGCTCGTCAATGTAACCCCAGTATGCATCACAAACCTGCCAACCGCATTAAATTAAACACGGAAGCCACAGTCAGTGGGAGAACTCCGAGTTCTCCAGCCACGAAATGTCGTGTTTAAAAAACATGAAAGAACATAAAAGAGATGTATATGGAAAATACCAAAGCTTAACCCCATAATACGCTGATGCGTTTCATGTTATGAAAAATAACTACACATATCCTAGCTAATATGGAAGGCAAGCTACGCATGAAACTATCTGTGAATCAGTTAACAACCGGTAATCAAACTTATCAAACGTAGCCGGCTGCCCTATCAACTTCTAAGATTCATAGAATCACAAACATGAAAGGACAATAGTTTAGAAAACTAGGAATAAGTTCTTAGTACAATCATAGTCGACTTCTGTAACGCGAGGCTATACCACAAGGTAGGATAAACATCCTAGTCCTAGACTGCGCAGACCTAGCGACAACAGCTAACCCATTCCCTGTCTCATGACCAAAAGTACATGAGAATCTCTACTAGGAGACCCCCTAAGCAGAGTTGGCTAGTACTTAAGCTGGCTCCATTCCAAAAGTGGAAGCAATTAGGCAGCCATGCCCCGGCTTGGTATCAAAATCCCAGGCCAGTGACACAAAAGCTATCAAGCTGTGAACTATATACTCGTTAAAGATAGTAAGGTCTATCAATGGCATGGTCTAAGGTACTCATTTAGAATTAGAATGGTCAACACGCCATAAAATCATAATTCTCTATGAGTACTTAGTCAACACGACATATATCATACAATTAAACAATCACGGGAAAAACTTCCTATCATGTGACTAATTGCATATAAATCACATTCAAATATCATATCGCCTCATATCTACTAAGGCTCATTCATTCATTCATTAAATAAAACTTTACCTGAAGACAAATCCCCGGCCCGAGTCCCGCGACGGGTCATCAGTCAAAACGGGGCTGACTAGATCATAGTTTGACCAAACCCGTTTGGTCAAAACCCACCGGCGTACGAAACAGAGTCTTAGCCATTTAGGCTTGAACATAAGAACATCATATTCATTTCATGCTATTTTTATTCTAATTTCTAACATGTGAATTATTAATTCTTACGAAAACCGCTTTGACTTAAGGAAATCAAATTAAACTACAATCCATGCTATAATTTCTAACATGTGATAAGTAATAACTTATTATGAAAAACGTTTAATAAATATATTACTTAGTAAAAAGTTGCACTTGCTAAAAGATTACAAAAACATATTAATAATAACAATAAACTCAAAAACGTCACAAAGCCCAAGGAGGCTCAGGGTCAACGGGCCTGGACTCGGGCCGAGATGAAACCGGACCTTGCGACGGGCCCCGGTTGGTTTGGGCCGGTTTGGTCAAACCATTTCTAAAAGCGTTCTTAATATTTCCCGCATGCTTAACATATTAAAAACCCGTCAAAACAACAACAAAACAACCAAACATCGACACAGCACAAACGGGGCCACTTAATGGGCCAACACAAGACCGGGCAACGGCCTGACCGGGCTAGGACGGCCTGACCGGGTCGGTTCTCGGCCACCCTTCACGGCCACCACCAACAACAACCCCAAATTTATTTCTAACATGTTTTAATTAACAACCATCCATTTTAACAACCAATTCAACCATCATTCATACAAAAATTATGATTATGAACAAATCATCCAACATGTCAAAAACACTAAATATGTTAAATATTCATAAAACTTAATAATAATAACAACCTAGCATGTTACTACTTAAAACCGTAAATAACAATAACATAAAAGAAAGTATGTGACATTAATTCGTCGAGTAACTCGGTAATCGTTACCTTAGCTAGCACAAAACCAAATAGCACCAAAATAAGACCTAAAAACCCGTCTACTAATCTTTTTCTAAAATATACGAGTCACCAAACTCGTCTTCATAATCTTCTCCTATAAGAAATGACAAAAATAACATTATTAGAATTAAAACTTGATTTCAACAATTAAAGTGTTGAAACGATTTTGTCGGAATTGAAAATGAAACGTACATGGAGATGAAAAGCGGAGAGGGGACTCTAGAAATATAATTTAGAACGGATTAGGACAAGTAACGAAGGTTTTGTGACGATTTTGCTCAAGAACGATCAAGAACACGAAGAACGATTATGATTATATTAAAGAAGGTATTAAGTAGATATTAAGTTGATTTAATGAAAAATAAAAAGATAAGTAGTGAGTAAGAGGGGAGGTTGGGCCGTGTAATATAGGGGATTCACGGGAGTCGGGTTTTGAACTTGTTGTTACAGGATTGACTCGGGTTTTATAAATATATTATGGTAAATATCTAGATATTATTAGATATTATGTTTGTTTAATCAAATATCTAGATATTATTAGATATTATGTTAGTTTAATCAAAAGAAATGAAAATATCTAATCCTAAGAGACAAGAGGAAGAGGCGTGTGGAAGAGGAAGAAATCGGGTCTGTTTTTAAGCGATTTGTTGCGGAATTTAAGTTGACAGATCGATAAAGTTACAAATATCTTAGATATTTGTATTAGTTTAATCATAATTAATCAAAAGATCTAAAATGAGGGAAAAAGGGTGTCTTGGGCGTGTGGCACATGTAGGAGTCGGGTTTTGGGTTTGTTTCGGGACTTAAGTTGACTCGGGAATAGTTAAATGAAGTTCGGGTTTAAACCGTATAACCTACTCTTTAATTCCAAATAAATTCAAATAAATTCAAAATAATTATATTAAATTATCATAAATTCAAATAAATCGTAATAAATTAAAATAAATTAAATTTATTACTTTTCAAATATAATTTCGGTCTTTCAAATTAGGGGTTGTTACAGTAGCCATGTTAGATTGATTAAAAGATGTTAATTGGATAAAAGAAATTGTGCCTTTAAAACGTTGTGTCTATGCATGTTTGGATTGTAACGATAGTTAACGACTTCTGGCCGGAAATCATCGACTAAAATGGAATTCTTTCCCAAGGTAGACATACGAGAATTGAATAGACAAAGCATGACATGGTAGATTAAGACCTAGTAAATCGCCTAAAAAGCCTGCTAGACCATCTGATCTATGATTGTAATGACCACATCATTCTTACGAACTCACAATGAATTATTTGCATGTTCCAAATCCAATTTCATCAATATGTCAATCTACATGTGTGAACCTACTTCCCTAGATGCTTTTCATCACTTGCTTTATTGTTTTCATTTGTTTTTATTTTATTTTCATTTATGCTTTATATTAATTTAGATATCAAAATCCCAAAACCCAGATATTCCTTAGATAAGACCAAATTGCGAGACACTTCACATTCTATAGGAAACACCATCTCCCTGAGGATCGACCCCTACTTCCCTAATTACATTAATTTGTTATTAGCCTAGTCTGGGTAATTTATCTTTGTATTGGGCTTGCGACAAGCCCGATCATCTTACCTTATTATTAACTAGATAATAAGTAAGACAAAATACTGCTAATATTATTGTATTACTACACTAGTAATATGTAGAGAATATTAGAGTATAAAAGAGTTTAGAGAGAAGTTGAGTTTTGAAAGAGAAGTGAAAATAAGCAAAAATGAAGTTGTGCCAAAATGAACAACTTTTGTTCAATTTAAGGCCAAAATGGCCGACACTCATGAGCACCAAGAGGGCTCCATTTTGCTCATTTTGTTCTTTGTGTAAGATGGTAGAGTGTAGGATTGATTATAATCATGTTCATGTCATAACTTGTCATAATCAATATGTTGTAGTATGATACAAGAAATGAACAATCATCATTGTGTTTTTTTTCACTACAATTTCGGTCCACATGGTGAAATGTAGTCCATTTTGATTTTTGATATTTGTCCCACAAATACTTATAATCATATGTTTAATTATCTTGTATACTTAAGTGTTAATTTGATCATATAACAATTATATGACACAAATTAATAAACAATATGTACTTAACTTTTAAGTGATATTTTACCATTATATCAATATACAATGGATCCCACAATGCCCAGTTAATTTATTTTACACTTTGTAATCATAATTAACTAATTACCTCTATCTCAAAACCTTAACTAATTTAGTAATTTAACGATTAATTACTAAGTTAAATCTTATTTAATCGTATTAAAATAAGATATAAATTTATTAGTCAATTATCGCATAATTGAAAAATAAACTTAATCGAATTTGAGTTCTTAACTCAATTTCTAACAATTAACTCTCGTACATATCTAATATATGTAATGTACTAATTAACTGTATCATATACAAATAATTAGTTACTATTTGGATTTCATCCTTTAGGTGTGACCGAAAGGGATCAGTTGATCACCGCCGTTATACGACAATAACGTCAAACTCTAGTCAGCCAACCGTTATTGATTTACGTTAATCAACTGACGTAGAGTATCAAAATATACTAATCATGCCACGTATATTTCAAATGAGATTTAATATATAAATGCACGTTAATCAACTCCTCGTGTTATATATCTTGCATGTATAAAAGTTTTTAAAATACCGTATTTCCGCATAATATTTCATATGCTTGTATGTTTTATATTTCCGCATTCGCAAGGGTTGTCACATATGCTATAATCGCTAAGTATATTCGAATGGATCAAAGAATTAAGGTTGGTGCAAAACTCTTTGCCTACCAATTTATCTTTGAAAACATTTTAATGTTCATTCATGCAAATTTCAATCTTAAAAATCAATTTACATTGAAGAGGTCGTACTTCTTCAATTAAAATTTACCAGGTCATGTAACACCCGGAAATGTACCCTATTTTTCTAGTAGAAATTTTTACGAAATCTTTTCAGCGAATTTAAGTTTTAAATTAGCTTTTTATGTTTCGAGTCGAATTTAGAATTTCCGAGTTCGTATTTGGAATTTCTGTGAGATTCCATGAAAATCCCGTTTTAAGGCGAGTTTGACTTTTCTGACTTTTGAGTAGGTTTGACTTTTCTGAATTTTTAAGTGTCTTTGGACTTGTCTTGAAATTTTATAAAGTCGTCTTTCTTTGAATTTTCTTGAATTTTAAGTCGTCTTTGAATTTTCTGACTTTGGAACCGTCTTTGACTTTCGTTGACTTTTCCACTTACTCACCCTATATATACTCCCTCATAACCTAACTCCCTCACAACTCAATCTCCTTCTTCGTCCTCATACAAACCACCAAAACTAGCCTCCATATTTGCTCAAGTCTTAATATCGATCCTACGCCTTCATTTCTTGCTCAAATTCACGTAAGTTCGTCTTATTCTTCCCCTCTCATCTTCCTCTATCCTTATTGGTAATAAAATTACCGTCTTTCTCGCTTTTTAAATTATCCGTCTTTCTCAAGGTGAAAGATATTCATCTTTTATTATCTAATTGTATGTAGGTCGAGACTAGGAAGGTTTAGAAACCGTTTAAAGACGCTTAAAGGTAACGGTGAAGGGTTACTCGGTATCATTTACGTGTTTTACATGATTTCCATGTTAGAGTTCGTATTTAGAATACATTTAGAAAGCCTAGGAATTATGATATTGATGATGATTGTTGTTAGTTGATGATTGGTGATGATAAATATTGATTGTTGATAGTTAATAGAAGTAGATTATGAGAATTGAAAATAAAAGGATTGAATTTATCTTGAAGGTTCACGGGTGACTTGGTAACACATCTCACGTTCGTGAGATGTAAGTCACGGTCGTGAAACCCCATTTCACGGTCGTGAAATACAAGTCACGGTCGTGACTTGCGCAGTTTCACTGCACTGACCCTTTTTGGTAGAATGATCATATCTCCTTCGTTACTTACTTGTGTTGGGCTTGTGACCATTCGTTGGAACCGTAAAAGGATAAGCTATCACCTCGACTTGGAATTTCTGCATTCCCATATCTAGAACTCTAGTTATAACAGTTTGAAGTGAACCCTTGTTTAAGTTAGTTTCCAAACTTGTTGTTTTGGAGAGTTATCTATGTTTCTTATTTATTATGCTTCTTAAACTTGGTCTAATGCTTGGGTATCATGTATTGATTCATGTTTTGGATATATGATATTTTCATTCGCATGTATCACATGTTTGTGACGGTTTTCGATATGTTCCCACTTTGAGTCGGTTTTTAAAAATGAGTCGGTTTGAGCACTATTTTGTATTGTGCTTTGTATTCTCATTCCCTTGGCTACCTTCCCGTTCGTAAGGCTGGAATGTCGGAACGGAGAGGTATCCTACTGCTTAAATGCATGTGTTAGTGGGCATACGACGACTTTGTTGGGAGTTGAACGCTATGCGTTGATCGACCCGGCCGTCAAATGTTGTGTACTTGCGAGGTGGGGTTATTTGCATGTAGCGTACCGCTTGTTATGAGGCTTGAGCTCTTTTCCGCCTCTTTCGTGAATTGATCTACTGAATTTGGGGTACTCGGCATTTATTATTGTAAGACCGAGTCTTGGATGCGAAACGCTTTATCGCATGTCGAATCGGAAAATGTGATTCCGAGAATATGGCCAGGTTTAGATTAGGAGCTGTTTAATTATCGTTCCTACCAGGAGGAAATTAGTCTACATATACGAAATGTAGCATCGTGTATGAGTTCAGGGAAACGCTTTATCCCGTGGATGCCTTTTAATCATACTTGCCATGTACACGATGCTAGTGCGTTTCATTTACCGCGAGAGAGTCGTCTTGAGTCGTCTAGAGTCGTCTTTGAATGCGTGATTTCATGATATTGTTCATGGTCATGGCATGAGTTGGCACCGTCATTGTCTTGGTTCGTGAATGGATGATAGTATGTTGGATTTTGTGTAATCATCGCATGACTTGACTGGTTTGTCTGTCGAGTCTCAATCTTATCAATCTTATACCGCTAACGGTGAGATGCAAGCCCTAGTGAGCGTATTCGATTGCCTAAGAGTGTCTTTCCCAAGTCGTTGAATATCATGATGGATTCGGATTTGTGTTTCTTATGTTCTTATCATTTTCTATAGAATTGCCTATCTAATCTTATCGCAACTCACATGTATATATATATATGCATGACTTTACTTTCGTATTTCCTTATATGTACGTTTGATGTGATATGGCTGGGAGAACCCGGAGTTACTCCCCACTGACTGTGGCATTCATGTTTTTCATGGATGAACAGGTTGCTTGCTATGGATGACTTTTTGGATACGATAATTTTGGGGTTCGGGTGTGAGCTAGCGGGCGTTGTCCCTGGAAGATTCACCACTAGTCGTTAATTAGCTAGTTTGTTAAACACTTGTTTCTTGCTAACATTTTAAGAGACCCCGTCTCTTTGTTGTATTTCCTTACTTAGTTGTAATATTTTGACACTCCTCGTGTTATATAACTTGCATGTTTAAAGGTTTTTAAAATCCCGTATTTCCGCATATCTTTTCACATGCTTGTATGTTTTATCTTTCCGCATTCGCGAGGGTTGTCAACATTGGGGTTCGGGTGTAAGCTAGCGGGCGTTGTCCCTGGAAGTTTCACCTCTAGACGATTTAGCTAGTTTTGCTAAACACTTGTTCTTTGCTAACATTTTGAGAGACTCCGTCTCTTTGTTATATTCCGTACTTAGTTTGTAATATTTTGACACTCCTCGTTTTATTTATCTTGCATGTATAAAAGTTTTTAAAATATCGTATTTCCGCATATCATTTCACATGCTTGTATGTTTTATATTTCCGCATTTGCGAGGGTTGTCACAACACCGCCGCCTCCACCCGCCGCCGCCTCCACCCATCTTCACCTCTCCACCCAAAAAATTAACCACCTCGTCTCCCTCACTCACAAAACCCGACAACCACCCAGCCCACCCCTCCACCGCCGTTCGCCGCCCGTCGCTCCCCTGCACTGCCGCCTGTCGCTCCCCTGTTCTTCTCGGCTCCCTCCTCCCCGCTCCCATGTCGCCGCCCTCCACTCCTCCAACCACCACTAACAACTTTCAATTTTTCTCAATTTTTTTCTCAGATCTGAAATATTTGGGCTATATTGGTGTTGGTTGTGGAGGGTAAGCACGTGGAGGAACTTTTCTTCTCATTTTTTTTTTGTTTTTTTTTTCAAATTTATACCATCATATTTTAGCCATTTTTTGAATATTTTTTTAGATCTGAAAAAAGGTAAAAAGGTTAAAAAATACAACCATTATCATTTCAAATCTTGTTTTTTAGTTTTCAGATTTATTATGTTTTCTATTTTATTTTAGATCTCATTATTTTTATATATGTTGTTTTTCTTTTTTTCAGATTTATTCCCCTAGTTTTATTTTATATCTCGCTTTTTCATTATATATTTTTTGTTTCTAGATCTAATTTATTTATTTTCAGATTCACTTCTTTTTTTTTTTTTTTTTTTTTTTTCGTTTTTCATTTTTTTGAATTTCTTATGATTTTCTATTTTATTTTTATCTCGTTTTTTTTTCTCATTTTTTTTGTTGGTGGGTTATTGATTATTTTTAGATCTAAAATTACACAGTTATGGACTAAAATTACACAATTATGTACTAAGGTTACACAATTATGGACTAAAGTTACATCATTTAAAAAAAAAGGGTTAGAAAAACAATCATCACCATTTCAGATCTTGTTTTTTGTTTTTCATGTTTTTTATTTTTATTTAAGATCTCCTTTTTTTTATATAAGTTTTTTTTTCCAGATCTCATTTTTTTTTATATGTTTTTTTTTCCAGATCTACCCTTTTTTTTTTCGATTCACTTATTTTTATGTAGGATCTCATTTTTTTATATATATTTTTTTCCAGATCTAAAGTTACATCATTATGTACTAAAGTTGCACAATTATGTACTAAAGTTGCACAGTTATGTACTAAAGTTACATCATTATGTACTAAAGTTGCACAATTATGTACTAAAGTTACATCATTATGTACTAAAGTTGCACAATTATGTACTAAAGTTGCACAGTTATGTACTAAACTTGCACAGTTATGTACTAAAGTAGCACAATTATGTATTAAAGTTGTACAGTTATGGACTAAAGTTACCCTATTAAGGACTGAAGTTACGCTATTAATAACTAAAGTTACATTAGTATGGACTGAAATTACACTAGAAAAGACTAAAGTTACCTAAACATGTCTTCAAAATTCAAATTAATATATTAAATCTCACTTTAGTATAAAGTTACACTATAATTGACTAAAGTTACACAATTAATAAATAAAGTTTCACTAAAGGTTAAAGTTACACTTATAAAAATGTTAAAATTAAATCATATTTTAACTTAAAGTTACGCAATTAAGAATTGAAGTACTCATAAAAAAAAACTAAAATCACATAAATTTGTTTTAAAATTATATAAATTCAAAATTATAAAGTCGAAATCACATTTTTAGTTTAAAGTTACAAAAATAATGGTTGAAGTTACACTCTTAATGACTAAATTTAGCCTCATAAAAAGGCAAAAATCACATAAACTTATCTTAAAGTTACATAAATTCAAATTTATATACTCGAAATCACATTTTTAGTTTAAAGTTACAAAAATAATGGTTGAAGTTACACTCTTAATGACTAAAGTTACCCTCATAAAAAGGTAAAAATCACATAAACTTATCTTAAAGTTACATAAATTCAAATTTATATACTCGAAATCACATTTTATTTTGAAGTTACACAAATAATGGTTGAAGTTACACTCTAATGACTAAAGTTACCCTCATAAAAAGGTAAAAATCACATAAACTTATCTTAAAATTACATAAATTCAAATTTATATACTCGAAATCAAATTTTATTTTGAAGTTACACAAATAATGGTTGAAGTTACACTCTTAATGACTAAAGTTACCCTCATAAAAAGGTAAAAATCACATAAACTTATATTAAAGTTACATAAATTCAAATTTATATACTCGAAATCACATTTTAGCTTAAAGTTACACAATTAATGGTTGAAGTTACACTCGTAATGTAGGTGAAAGTCATTAAAACCCACTCAGTTTGTTCTAATCTTGTCCCTTCATTTTGTTCTAATCTTGTCCATTCATTTTTCTTTTAATCTTAGCCTTCCATCTTGTTCTAATCTTGTCGCTCCATCTCTTTCATCCAAAGGGCAAGATGAGGACTCATTGACTCAATTTAAGTCCATGAGTCCTCATCTTGCCCTTTGGATGAAAGAGATGGAGCGACAAGATTAGAACAAGATGGAAGGCTAAGATTAAAAGAAAAATGAATGGACAAGATTAGAACAAAATGAAGGGACAAGATTAGAACCAAATGAGTGGGTTTTAATTACTTTCACCTACATTACGAGTATAACTTCAACTATTATTTTTGTAACTTCAACCATTATTTGTGTAACTTCAAAATAAAATTTGATTTCGAGTATATAAATTTGAATTTATGTAACTTTAAGATAAGTTTATGTGATTTTTATCTTTTTATGAGGGTAACTTTAGTCATTAAGAGTGTAACTTCAACCATTATTTGTGTAACTTCAAAATTAATTGTGATTTCGAGTATATAAATTTGAATTTATGTAACTTTAAGATAAGTTTATGTGATCTTTACCTTTTTATGAGGGTAACTTTAGTCATTAAAAGTGTAAATTCAACCATTATTTTTGTAACTTTAAATTAAAAATGTGATTTCGACTATATAAATTTGAATTTATATAATTTTTAAACAAATTTATGTGATTTTAGTTTTTTTTAATGTAACTTTAATTCTCAATTGTGTAACTTTAAGTTAAAATATGATTTAATTTTAACATTTTTATAAGCGTAACTTTAACCTTTATTAGTGAAACTTTATTTATTAATTTTGTAACTTTAGTCAATTATAGTGGAACTCATGTTTAGGTAACTTTAGTCTTTTCTAGTGTAACTTCAGTCCATACTAATGTAACTATAGTCATTAATTAAGTAACTTCAGTCCTTAATGAATAACTTTAGTCCAGTGCAACTTTAGTCCATAATTGTGAAACTTTAGTCCATAATTGTAAAACTTTAGTCCATAATTGTGAAACTTTAGTCCATACTAGTGAAACTTTAGTACATACTAGTGAAACTTTAGTACATACTAGTGAAACTTTAGTACATACTAGTGAAACTTTAGTACATACTAGTGAAACTTTAGTACATACAAGTGAAACTTTAGTACATACAAGTGAAACTTTAGTACTTACAAGATCTAAAAAATGAACAAACAAGATCTAATAAAAATCTGAAATTCTAAAAAATTAGAAAAACAAGTGTAACTAAAAATTAGAAAAACATTAGAAATTAAAAACAAATACGAGATATAAAAAAAGTGAATCTGAAAAAAAAATAGATCTAGTAAAAAAAAACGTATATAAAAAAATGACATCTAAAATAGTGGTGGTTGTTATTTTTTTAATCTAACAAGTGTAACTCCAATCTATAACAAAGTAACTTTAATCCATAATAATGTGATTATAGATCTGAAAAAAAAAACTCCAACAACCACCACCGCAAAAAAATAAAAGAGATCTAAAAAATCAAAGAAAAAAACCAGAAAAATTAAAAGCTTTAGAATTAAAAACAAGGTTTTTTTGTACCCGTTTTTTCAGATCTATAAAATGGTGGTGTTGTATTTTTTGTTTTTTTTTCAGATCTAAATGGTAGTTGTGGTAGTTTGGGTTTTTTTATTTTCAAACATAAGAATGGTGGTGGTGGTGGTGGTGGGTGGTGAAAGGTGGCGTGAGAAGAAGGGGCGAGTGGCGGCGCATGGCGCAGGTGGGGTGGCGGCGGAGCAGCATGGCTGCGGCAGGAGGATGGCAAGGAGGAGAAGGAAGGAAGAGAGCACGGCGGGAGGACAGCGGCGGTTTGAACATGGCGGCGGAAGGAGGAGCACATTGGAGGAGAGAAGGAGGAAGGTGCAGAAAAAGGAGGCGTGGGCCGTGGTGGTGCTCGGTGGGGGGAGAGAGGGGTGGTGGTGCTCACGGGTGGGGGAAGGAGGTGAGTGAGGGTGTGGTAGTGCTCGGTGGGTGAGGCCGGGAAGAACAGTGGCGGTGCGGTGGCGCTCGGTGGGTGAGGGAAGGATAGTGGTGGAGAGGCCGGCGGCGGTTGGCGGTGGAGGAGAGGGGGTGGGGTGGTCGGGTTTGGTGAGTGAGGGAGATGAGGGGTTTAATTATTTGGGTTTTTTTTTTGAGGTAGAGAGATAAGGGAGGTAGAAAGATAAGTGGAAATGTGAAAATGAGAAAATTTGGTGAAGAAATGGTATATGTAGTAGGGTTTGAAGAGATTGGATTGTGTGTGTCTCACAATCTTGACCATCCATTTGGTTTTAATCCTAGCCATTCATCATCTTGATCTAAGGGCTTGTATTAGGACTCAAGGACTCAAAGTTAAGGAAAGACTCATTTGAACCTAACTATATATATATATATATATATATATATATATATATATATATATATATATAGAGAGAGAGAGAGAGAGAGAGAGAGAGAGAGAGAGAGAGAGAGAGAGAAAGAGAGGTAGGTTCAAATGAGTCTATCCCTTCCTTTTGAGTCCTTGAGTCCTCATCTCAACCCTTAGATTAAGAGGATGAATGGCTAGGATTAAAACAAAATGGAGGGTCAAGATTGTGAGACACACACAATCCATTTCCTTCAAACCCTAGTACTTATACTCTTTATTCACACAATTTCTTTCATTCTCAAATTTTTCATTATCTTTCTACCTCCTTTCTCTCTCTAAACACCTCTCAAAAATAAAACCCAAAAAAAAATCCCCTCCTTCCCTCCCCACCACCGAGCCCCACCGGCCCCACCATCGGCCCCAACACCGGCCCCACCACCGCCGCTCCTCCACTGCCACACCCACGACCCCCTTTCTCACCCCACAACCTGCCGCCGCCACCTTCCACCCCACCGAACACCACTTTCTCTTCCCTACACCGCCACCGCCACCTTCACTGCCGCCCCACTGTCCTCCTCCTCCCTGCCTTTCTCCCCACCGTCCTCCTCCTCCCTTCCTTTCTCCTTCCGCGTGCCACCATCACCAGCCACCTGCCGTCAGCCTTCCTTCTCCTCTTTCCGCCCCCTGCCATCTCCTTTTTTTTTTTTTTTTTTTTTCAGATTTGATTTCATCTTTAGTTCTCTTTTTTATTTTTTAAAATTTTTCTTCATAATCTGATGTTTTTTTTTTATTGTTTCCTTGTTTTTTTTTTATTTTGTTGGTGGTTGTTTTTTTTAATTTGTATCATCAAATTTATTTAATCTCGTTTTAGATCTGAAAAAAGGTTAAAAACTACCACTATTTCAAATCTCGTTTTTTATTTTTCAGATTTGTTATGTTTTTTTATTTTTTATTTCAAATCTATGTTTTATGTTAGATTCGTTTTTTACTAACCTTTTTTTTGTGTAAGCTATTTGTTTTATATTTATTTATTCTTGTTTTTTTTTGGTTGATTTTTATATTTTAGATCTTGTTTTTCTATTTTTTATTTATCTTTTTTTATTCTATTCTTAAAGTTACACCCTTGGGTACTAAAGTTATACAAATATGTACTAAAGTTTCACTAGTATGTAATAAAGTTTCACTAGTATGTAATAAAGTTTCACTAGTATGGACTAAAGTTTCACAATTATGGACTAAAGTTTCACAATTATGGACTAAAGTTGCACTGGACTAAAGTTATCTTATTAAGGACTGAAGTTACTTAATTAATGACTATAGTTACATTAGTATGGACTGAAGTTACACTAGAAAAGACTGAAGTTACCTAAACATGAATTACACTATAATTGACTAAAGTTACACAGTTAATAAATTAAGTTTCACTAATAAAGGTTAAAGTTACACTTATTAAAATATTAAAATTAATTCATATTTTAACTTAAAGTTACGCAATTAAGAATTAAAGTTATACTCATAATAAAACTAAAATCACATAAATTTGTTTTAAAATTATATAAATTCAAAATTATAAAGTCGAAATCACATTTTAGCTTAAAGTTACAAAAATAATGGTTGAAGTTACACTCTTAATGACTAAAGTTAGCCTCATAAAAAGGCAAAAATTACATAAACTTATCTTAAAGTTACATAAATTCAAATTTATATACTCGAAATCACATTTTAGTTTAAAGTTACACAAATAATGGTTGAAGTTACACTTTTAATGACTAAAGTTACCATCATAAAAAGGTAAAAATCACATAAACTTATCTTAAAGTTACATAAATTCAAATTTATATACTCGAAATCACATTTTATTTTGAAGTTACACAAATAATGGTTGAAGTTACACTTTTAATGACTAAAGTTACATCATTATGTACTCGTAATGTAGGTGAAAGTCATTAAAACCCACTCATTTGGTTTTAATCTTGTCCCTTCATTTGTTCTAATCTTGTCCATTCATTTTTCTTTTAATCTTAGTCTTCCATCTTGTTCTAATCTTGTCCCTCCATCTCTTTCATCCAAAGGGCAAGATGAGGACTCATGGACTCAATTTTGAAGGTGGACTCATTATAACTTGACTCTATATAGATATATATATATATATATATATATTGATAAAAAAACAAAGTAGTAGAGGAAGAGATTATGTAGGTAGATAAGTTAAAGGTGATGAAATGGAGATGGAATGAAGGTTTTAGAGGTAGAATAAAGTTAGTAGATCTTAATTTGGACTTAATTAGCCACAAACCTTACCTTAACGAAAAAGAGTAACAGAATGTTAAATTTTGGTCACGGAAGAAATATTTGAGAAAGTTCAGGGGTATTTCATATATTTTCGAAATTGTAGGGGTACACCATAGAAAAGTCAATAACTGAGGGGTACACCATAGAAAAACCCAATAAATAAAGAATAACTCAAAAACACCTAAAATTTGAGTTTGTTTATGAGAAAATAAATAATTTTGATTCTAAGTTTCGGTTTTTATTTGTTCAGATATATATTCAGCTTCGAGTATTAATAAGTTATTATTGATTTTGATTCAATTTCTGTGTAATTTGGATTGAGTCAGGTTTTGGGTAGTATTCTGGTTACCAATATTGGACGTTCCATCAGCTATCAATTCAAATTTTTTTGATCGATTTTTCGGTTTCGGTTTCATTTTAGCAGGTCTATCAGAAACACTATGACTAGTATACACTCTTTTCAACATTTGAAAAATCATACATTATTTTTTGTAACCGTTGGAAGATTTTACTCTTAGGATGCTTATTATAAGTAATAGTTTTTCTGCCTCTAATTTTCTCAAGTGATCGGGCTAAGGAGATAGTATTCGGGTGAGAGAAGACAGGATGGTGATTAATGTTCCAAACTTTGAGTTTTGTCCATATTAATTGAAACATAAATTCTAAGTTTATACAAGTTATTTTTAAAATATAATAGCTTTCAAGACAATTATTTTTGTTAGAATATATTAAAACTATTTTTGCATGTTCGATAAGTTATTAGGTTATTATAAATAAAATCTTACCGATACTAATACTATCGCTATGTGTAAACGGTGACACTAAACAACCCCCCTTACTAAGAGAATAAGAAATTCTCTTAGTTTTTCCTCCAAAAAGCATCTAGCTCAATAAGGAAACAAGTGAAATTTTCTTTCAATAAACCATTCTCCTATTTTTTAAAATATAGTCTTATATAATTAAACTCTAATCTCTTAAAATATAGTCTTATATGATTTTTCCATCATAATAAAATAAAATTGGCATTAAACAATAAACTATAAGTTGCCAAATTTTTCATTAATGTAATAATTATCACTTTAGAGAATAACTTGACACATACTTATTACTTCCTCCGTTCCATTTGATTGTATACGTTTGCTTTTTGGGTACTATTCATAAGTTAGAAGAATCTTTAATACAACTTCTAATATATGACATAAAATATAGTCATGTGAGATCTTGTTTAAATTGTCTTACCGAGAACAATATTAATATCAAAATTTTATAATTTTTAATAATATGTAACTAAAGATAAAAACAAAACAAAAAGAGCGATGTCATACGTGATAAAGCAAACGTATACAACCAAATGGAACGGAGGAAGTATTAGCTTTGTGGCAAATTTTTTTTATTGAAATAATTGGAAGAAATTTATAAAATGAAATACGTAGTTTTATGGAAAAATAGTGTTTTCATACAAATACATGGTTCATAACTTTATTCAATAATCGTTTGTTAGTTTTCCATTCCAACTTTTTTTTTGTTTCATAAAAAGATACAAGGAAGTGAAATATTAAGTATTAACGAGCTATCGAACTATCGATTAAAATATTCAAATACTCCTTCATATTCTCAATAACATTCCCCATTTCTATTTTCGTCTATTCACAATACTTTCCCTATTTTCTTTTTTGGTAAGTGTTCGTGTGGTCCAAATTTAATTGTATGGTGGGGTAGTGTATTTGTGTGGTCCAAATTTAATTATATGGTGGGGTTGTGTGTTTTCTTAATTTTTGTGTTAAAGTGAAAGGGGAATGTTATTGAGAATATGATGGAGTATTAAATAATACCTTAAAAAATAAATACTCTATATATACCGCGTATTGCGCGGGATCTACACTAGTTTAACATAAAAAGGTTAATAAGAAATATATTTTCAACATCATACTTAGGTCAACTAGATAGGCCACGGTCAGTTTAAGCGGGGTAATATCAGGTTTTTACGGGCCAGATCGATTCAGGTTCCCCGTCAAGCTTTGCTTCTCATTTTGGGTGTCTAGTCAGGTACGAGTTGACTTGTTTGGCCAGGTCATTAAGGCTAAGTCAATATTGTTAGGTCTAGATATAATTATTTTAAAAGATCTAAATATTGAGATTGTTACACCTATTCAATAACATTTCTTATACTCTAGACAAATAAATGTCATAACATTATGATATTTGTTCTTTTATGTTTGACTAATATAATTCGTTAATATTGATTTTAAAGTGTTTATTTTTTGCAACTTAAACCATTTTTGTAAGATGTTGTACATTTAAATAATTATAATATTGTAAATTCAAATTAATATGATACTGTAAATATAAATGTTTAGAAGTTTATTTATATGTATAATTTATATACTGGTGCATTTTGTATGAGCTAATCCAGTAGTCTAATAATGTAAGTTCCGTGCATGGTTGTGCCAGATAAATGTTTAAAAAAAATATAAGTAAGAATATTTTACTTAAAATTTAGTTGGTCGTAGCTCACACTTTTATATTTTCATAATATATCTTTCATAAAAAAACTTTTTTTCTGTTTTGAAAATATAAGACTTTCGTTATGGATCACTCTATATCAAATTAAGAAATGTATTTTTTTTCCCCGAAAGCTATCTTTTGGTAGAATAGATAGACCATTTGTGATTGATATTGCAAATAAAATGTCTTTTATTGTTGGCAAATGAGTTTTTAAGAAAATATTACAAAATTAAAATAATACGGTTTTGAAACTAGAGTATAAAGATGTGAACGAATTATAAATTGATCCTATGATGATAAATGACCTATTTAAAATTAAAAGTGTGATGAAACCGTACCATTGAAAAGTTTCAATTTCGAAACCATTTTTACATAATGTTGAGGTCTCTTCCCATATGAGTGTGAGGGGCATTATCCCACTTCGGTAGAATAATAGTGAAGAGACTAGCTTATAACGAAGTGGGCTACTCCTCCTATCACTAACTGGTTTTAGGATGGAACCTCTCTTGCTTGTGAGCCGGTCTCATGCACCTAATTCTATAAGCCCGTTGCGGAGGACTCAACAAGTGGTATCAGAGCTGACGGTTCGGCTTGGGACAGTAAGGTGCGATGTGGTGATAATGCTCAAGATGACGCGGGGTAGTGTCGTGGTTGCTGAGTAGCACCACCGCTGGACTTTTACCCTTGGTCGACCAGAGATGCGGAGTAGCATCGTGCGGAGTAGCCTGTTTGGCCCGACACGGGGTTGTGTCGGGTGCAGAGTAGTATCAAGTGAGGGGGAGTTTAACACACACATGTGAAAGGGAAGGATTGTTGAGGTCTCTTCCCATATGTGTGTGAGGGGCATTATCCCACATCGGTAGAATAATATTGAAGGGACTAGCTTATAAGAAAGTTGGCTACTCCTCCTATCATCAATTGGTTTTAGGATGGAACCTCCCTTGCTTGTGAGCCGGTCTCATACACCTAATTTTATAAGCCCGCTGCGAAGGACTCAACACATAATAAGTTAATAACCGTTTTATATTCCATTAAGATTTTGCCTTGTTATTCATGAGAAGTGTTTGTCATTTTTAATCTCTCATTGACTAGGATTAGGACGTATAAATGATGACGTAATACACCGGCTGTATCTCGTACACTAGAAGAAATAAAATCTTCTTTTTTATTTCATTTAGATTCGTATTGTTATTAGGAGTGTTGACAATTCCAGTATTTATGTATGATGACGTTATCGGGTAAACCAGCGTATTTTTCCTACTTGACTATTATAGATATCATAGATAAATCTTGCTCATTCAATTTTTGTTGAGTATTTATTTGAAAAAATAATAATTCTTCATAATCCACTATATCACACTAATACCTGGTCAAACAGAATCACTTCTGCTTCAGACACTAAAAGATCTTTTTGGCTAAAATACCATAATTGATGATTTCCCATTGCCAAAATCAAATCTGATAGGATTAATCCAAAGTACTTCCTAAATGCTAGGAAATTAAACACCATTTTGCTAATAAATTATAAAAATTAGTAATATATTTATTGCAAGGGAAATCTTGTACGGATTGCTTTTATATAATTGCAATAAATCAAGTTGAAAACACCAATGTAGTTTCCCCACCCGAATACCATATTATGTATTATAAATGATCAAATTGTACCTATTTCTTAACTTTTATTTCTCAACTGTATTATTATTTCCCTAAATTGTAAAATTCTCTGAAATCATGGTAAGGAGAGTAGAATTAACACGCATTGATGACGAACTTAGTAGGCAATTATCCTTTGCTAAGCGAAGAAATGGACTTATTAAGAAAGCATTAGAGTTGTTTGTAGTGTGTGGCGTCGATTGTGTATTTATATCATTTTCGCCTTCTGGTCGTCTTAGTTACTTCTTTGGTGACAAAAGGTATTCTTTGTCGTAAACACCTTCACTGTACTCAGTGGCGGAGCTAGGATTTTAATTTAGGGGGGCGAAAAATTTTAGGGAGGACGAACGACTATTTTCAACATAAGGCATTTTTAAAAAATTTCGAAAAATTTCGGTAAAAACTTCGAAAATTTCAACCGCCAGGGGGAGCGAGCGCCCCTGCTAGCCCCCCCTAGCTCCACCACTGACTGTACTGACTAAAGCGAATACATTTACGTGCGTTAATGCATTTATACATTTACTTAATTTCCTGCAAAATTCTACTCGATCAATTCCTCACATGGAAAAATTGTTGTGGTATAGGGTTGAAGAAGTTCTTGCTCAATTTGTTGCGATTCCAGAGCATATTCGGCGATTGTAAGAGTTCATAATCCAACATTTATTCTCTTTAATTACTCTTTACGCTTGGAACGTCTTATGTGTGTTGTATAAGTCTGCGTGATTTAGTAATTTCACTCCTGAAAATAGCATTATCCTTACTCCTTGGAAAAATGAAATACATTCCAACTTTTTTTTAATGTCTGATAACATTTATAAACACGATCACGCATGAGCTTACAAAACTAGATATTTTAAATTGAAATTGGATGCCATACATGCTAATTAAAATAATAATCTTACTTACAAATTATTGTATAAGATTATATTGTTAAACTGGTTTAAGTATTCATTTAATACGTTTAGTTGTATATATATATTGGTTTTGCATTTTCGCAATTAGTTGTCTTTGGTCTTACTAAAGAAGTAAAGAGACTATCCATAGGCCATAGTGAAATAAGTAAACTGTTAATTAAAAATAGTAGACGCAGTTGTCAATTAGCATAGTTGGTAAAGTCATGAGAGATTGTGTTAATTACCTAGGTTTAAATTCCGTTAGCATCAAAATTGCTCTTTTGTCTCCATTTAGACCAAAAGCTAAAAATGGTATATGATTGATATTTGATTATTTTCTACTTTGGATAAATACATAGATATATAACATTGTGTTCTTTATTTAATTTGTGCTTGTTGCAGCCATTTCTCCGAGCAAGAGGTAATAAAATTTGATTTAAATTTTTGGATTGTTAAACATCATTATGAAATTTTGATCAAAACTTTGTTTATTAAGAGTCGTGGTAATTCTAGAATCAGGAATTGCTTGGCATAATTAACGAGCTTAAGGAGAGAACGGAAGAGCATCTCAGAAACGACCGGTAATTAAACAAACTTCATATAATACTTACGTGTTTTAACAACTCGAATTAGTACATGATTTTACTAATTGAAACAGTTAAGTGTATATTGTTTTGAGGCTAATTAATTCTTGTGTTTTAATTGGTGCATTTCCTTCAATTTCCGCGGGATGCTATCTCGATTTTTAGTACTGTTGTGGTAAGTCAAATTAAACTCGATTTTTATTACTGTTTTTTTATTTTTTGCTGTAGTAAAGGAATTATTATTTTTTATTACTGTTGTGATACTTCAATATTGCACCTTCAAGAACACCTGTTAATTTGAACAAAAAAGCGTTGTTTTATAAATCCATCGTGCTCTGATGTAATAAAATAATTTTCCCATGTATGGTGAGAAAATAATCAAACTTCACGATAACGTATTTGAAATTGTCTTTATGTGTGTGAAGTTATAGAATTATCAAATGATTCGCGCCAATTATGTTGGGTCAAAACAATACACATATCAGGCTAATATGAGTTTAGAATAGATTACGCAGGGATGTGGCACCTTATAGGCCATTTAAACGGTCGCCTTAGGGCCGAGTAAAAAAAAATTAAAATACATGTAAAAGTATGGTTATGATCCTAAAAAATTATAAGTGGCGTATTTTGAATATTCATAATCACTCAATTTTAATATTGTTGGTAATTAATTGTGCCAAAAAGATTTTAGATAATTTTTATTAATTAATTAATTTTGTTACAGGTACAACTTAAGAGATTAAATTATATGTTTGAAAAATAGGAGTGATAATTTTATTTACTTTTTCTCTATGAAGTTTACAAGAAAATAGATATTGAGCTGAACTCAAAAGCCTAAATTTCATTAAAAAGGTTACAATTCATTAGAAGGATAAAATTTATGCCATGAATATATTTATCTTAAAAACGATTTCAACTTTGGTAACCATAATAGTTATTTCATGTTATTTTTGATATGTAGTGTTAAAGAAGTTGTTTGCGGAGTGCATTTAACACTCTAACATTAAACTTTTATCGTGAAATGTTAAATTATTATTGTCTAAATGGATGCAATGCTTACAAAATATTGGTAATCTTATGAGTTCCAACTCGCGAAACAACATTTTCAATATTAAGAAGGCTTAAATCTTATGTTATTAAATAGTTTAATAAGTCACATTACACAAATATGTTGAGTTTGAGGGGTTAGCTCATACTCGCTAGATCATCGTCCTTTGTCCCGTCTAGTTTAGCACGTGTGTCACTTAGAGCGCATAAGAGACACGATGATATGACGTCATCCTCACTTTCCTTCGGCTTATCACCGGCAGCATGTTCAAGTTTGCAAACTCATTGTCGTTAACTAAACACGAGGGCTGCGCTTGCTGTTGAAACTTGTACATTTTAAAATCTTAAAATAACAAAGACGTTGATTCTCAACTGGTAATGAAAAAATAAGGATCAATTAGTTTTACTAGTTTAAGCCTAGATGTTAACTCCACATTAACTGCACGTATTCTTTATTGTTCAAAATCCACATCCAATATTACATGACATCTTTTCAGCCATTTGTATGTCTTAAACATTTAAAATTCGACCATAATTATTTACAAGAATATGCGAGTTATTTCAAGTTGGGTCATATATAAATACTTCCTACTTGTCAACATATTGGGTTAATGAGCATAAAAATGAGTTGGATTTTAGATCAGCTTATGTTTCCAACATATCTAAGTAGTCTAATAGAAGTAACATATACATGACTTTCTGTTTTGCTATGCACAAATTCTCATTTGTGACGGACACTATCCGTCACAAGCTTAAGACGGATACCATATTCTCTCACAAAATACCCATCAAGAGTGAGTGGAGAGCACATGGGGGTGCCCACCTTGTCCCCTCTACCCATTTCCTCTCACAAAATACCCGTCGCAAGATCCGATCCGTTGCAAGCAAGACCTACTGTTTGCTATGTGCATAATGTTACGTAACTATACATGACAATAAGTCTTGCTTGTGACGGGGTGACCCGTCGCAAGCTTGTGACGGGGTGACCCGTCGCAAGCTTGTGACGGGTCAAATCCTCCTCATAAAGAGCAAGTTGCAAGGCAAGTGGGGGGCTCCATTTGCAACCCACTTGCCCCCCACTTGCTCTTTGTGAGAGGGATTTGACCCGTCGCAAGCTTGCGACGGGTCGGTCCGTCACAAATGAGAATTTGTGACATGAATAATGCATGGTACTTATTATGCAGACCCTGCAACGTGAAATCTCGAGGGCGAAAGCAGAGCTAGAGAGCGTAACATCTGAAATAAGGTTGAGTTTGTACGATATGAGTATTATACTTGTATTTAATTTCTAGTTTAGTAATTTTTTTTTCCTATTAATAAATGCGAAAACATTACTACGTAAAATATTTAATAATTTTGTGATTTTATTATGCATGCAGTGAAAAGTACGAACCGTCACTAGATTCAGTGATGACAATTGAGGAAGCAAATATTTGTGAAGCCACACTTGTGAATACACTTGCTAGAGTCCAGCATAGGATGGTACTCCTACTACTTTTATATGATTTTAGCCTTCAATGTTTGATATGTTTTTGCATAAATGATCACACATTTACTGTTAGTTACTCCCTCCGTCACAATCAATAGTTATCTTTGTTTCAAAAAACCCTCACAAAAAAGTCAAAAGATAACTATCTATTGGAACGGAGGGAGTATATTATTATGCGTCAAATATGGTTTAAGCAATGTTGTTATCAATTATCATGATAAATTTAAACTAGTTGTTCCAAGGGCTTTTGGTTGACACTCTCTTTTAAATTTCGGCCTTGACCGGGACAATTAGCGAATGCAGAATTTTTTTACAAAGTAACATCGTAAATTGATATACGACGACTAAATTAAGGTTGGGTTACATCGTTGATTATTTCACAAGACCAAAAGTAATGGAATATGATTAATGTTTTAGATGGTTTATTGGTTTGTGTAAACAGAAGGAGCTATCAGAAAATCATGAGAATGATGTAACTCAACCATCAAGTAGTTATCAGGTAAGAACTCTAAGAAGCACCTGCTATTTAATTTCCAAAGCTTCTCACTAAAAACCTACATAATCATATTGTGAACAAATATGAGTATAATGTTTTATCTATAATGGCTCAAAGATTGAAGCTCAAGAAGCTCATCAGGGCGAGCCTGATGATCAACCGGGTGGAAACTCCGACAACAACAATGACCAAATGCTCATTCACTCGCCTGCACCAAACAGGTACAACTATGGTTTAACCCTTATGCTATGATTAAATATTAAGGCTTCTAGCTTAATTCAATCACTTGTTTAGTTAAAAGAGTCACTTTCAATATTTTGACATGTTTAATACAAGCAACCCTTAAGATCTCAACGGTGAGGTAGAGTTACATAAGAATTTGCGGTTTTGTTATATGATCTAACAAGGTTGATTTACTACATGACAGCAGCCAAGTTACATTTAGGGAGCAAACTTCGCCCCGAAATCAATTCTCAGAGATGGTTACTCCTTATCCTCAGCAGGGAATGTCATTGTCCAATCTCCTAATGTCTGCTGATGTACCACAAACCTTGTCTCCATTAAATGTATGTCCCAAAACTTGTGCCATTTGAGTTTCTTACAACTTTTTTGTACCGATGGTTTTGAGCTAAAGTCATGAGTACCATCCTCAATGACTTTACCAGCTAAACTAGTCGTTTGCTAGAATTCAAATCTGAGTTTTATGAGTAACATAGATTGAAACAATTAACAGGAAATTGTCCCTCATGCTCCTTCACTGCCTCTACTACTGCCATCTCAGCCGCTTGACCAGAACAGTCGAAACTCATTCCATCAAAACCAGTACAATTTTTTCCAAGACAGTTTCCCAAACACCCATCAAATCTATCAGTAATATTTCAATCCTTCCTTAATCAGATACTTACTTGTATTTTAATCATCAATCAGTACATTATGATTTTACTCCATGTTTGTTTATAAAATATTTCACAGAAATGGTCATATGCCAGAAGTCATGCAATCTATCGACCTAAATGGGAGCGCTTATGGGACTCCAAATGGTTACTTTCTTCCAAATACAAACCTACCATCCCAACAGTATCAGCTACCTGGAAACCCATTTCAGGCACAATCTTTAGATACCATTGCAGTTCCACCTATGCAGTCCCCTTTTTACCAAATGCCAGTAAAGCGCGCCTTAATCATTTGCTTCTGTTTCTTTACGTTGGTTCATTATCTTATACTAAGATGTATACTGACTCTTTTTTTTATAATTATGAGTAGCCACATATGCACCCAGGGGAAAACTGTAGCATGGCGCCATTCAATGGTCCTCAGTGGCCTAATCAGAGAGCTTTGCAGCAAAACCCGTCTCTATTTGGGTATTTTCTCGTATAATGATAAAACCAGGAAATGGTTAATAACACTTCTTAAAAATAATTTCTTTGTTACGCTGATCTTGTACCATTTTCAGACAAAGTGGGGGCTATCAAGAGATGTTAACTCCGGTTTCTGAAATGAACAACTTCCATTCCCAAGGTGCAGCATCAGCAGCAGCCTACTTCAGGCCACCAAATCTGCAGATGAATCATCAGGTAAACCCTTTCACAATTTTCTCATATATTTTTTCAAATTAAAAAACTGAAGAAATATATTAATGTATTATA
The DNA here is from genome assembly GCA_022085475.1 of Heliosperma pusillum. Lineage (NCBI taxonomy): Eukaryota > Viridiplantae > Streptophyta > Magnoliopsida > Caryophyllales > Caryophyllaceae > Heliosperma > Heliosperma pusillum. The sequence continues at coordinate 9,054 of JAIUZE010070828.1, read as the reverse complement.
TTGTTAGATTTAATTGTTCTTTCTTCGTCGTGAAAATCAGTCCATGGGAGGTCACACTGTAGGGCCTAATCTTGCTCTAAATTTACAAGGACCCTTATCAAACGCCATCCCGGTTAGTCCCCTAATCATGTGTAGTGTAATCATTGTAAATTTTCAAGGCCATAAATTTTATAAAATTTATGATCTGCAAACAAATTACAGCAAAGATTACTAGGAAACCAAATGCATGCTATACAGGGGGGGCATCTTGATGTTGTTGGATCACCAGCATCTTCAAACAAGGTCTGACCAATTTAATCGCGAAAATTTTACCCTACAAATATTTTAAAAATGTTACATGTTCCTACCAAAATTATCTAGCATTTAGTCATAATGACAAACATTAGTTGATATATATGTTACATGACCTGTAGAGAAAATTGCCGTGGGTTAATCAGGATAGCGTGCCAGTAAGACTAACAAATAACCAAAGCATGCATTCAGAACCGAGGTAAAAACTCGATTTTCACCAGACGATATAGGGAAAAAAATTAAAATTAGCGGTGGGTAATTCTAATGAAGAGTGTGTCTTTTACCTGTAATATGGTTTGCAGGCCTACAACATCAAATTCAGTTTATAATAATGCATATGAAATGATGGGTTTATCTATTGACCCTCACTTGAGGATTTTGGAGGAGATTAGTAAAAGAGGTAGACACTATCTCAGATTATAGTATCTTTCGTTTGAGATGGTATAATTTATGTAATTCGACTAGTCTAAGAACTTTGTTTTCATTGTGCAGAAGGCAGTGACAGCAATCGTCAACAACCAAATCAGTGAAAACCACCCTCCGTGCTTAATCGATACTTTTATTACTGGAAGTTTCTCGACATCAATTTAGTCGACCATCACTGCTAGCAGTCATTTTCTAAATGAAACAATCTGAGCTTGAACCTGGAATCTCGTTTGTGCTTGTATCAGACTAAACCACATTGTTTTTTAAGTTTCTTCTTTAGATTATACTTAAATATACTTGGTACTTTACAAAACAAACTTTATACATGAGCAATGTACTTCAACTCTGCACTTTCAGGTGCAATACGATCATAACGGCATACTAGCCGGTTTTTTATGTGAACATTTTCTCCTCGCATTTATATTTTCTCTTTTGCATTCGATGGTCAAGTGAGATCGAAAACCCTTTTTTCTGGGTTTAACTAAGACGCTAGTTAACGTGATAAAATATTGGTCAAAGTTGATATAAAATATAGTGAGAAAAACCAGGAACCGAAAAATTGCGTCCAAATAACTTATGTTTCTCTCTCAAAGTTATATATGTTCAGGTTCATTGTCTGCAGACATGTATTCAATTACAAGAAACTAAGAACATAGGTTTCTCTCAAAAAAAGAAAAAATAGAAAACTAAGAACATAGAAATGATCCGCAAATCTGTATTCAACTACACCATCAGAAAAGATGTGTTTAATTAACATTGATCATACATGTTTACACAATAATTTGGTCTTGTAGTTGTTTACTGTCATCAATGATTTCGCATTGTCAAGAAACACGGTTAAACTTTACAGGATGCGCATGTACACTTGTGGCTTAGAATTTGTATTTCTCGTAGTAGAAACCGGGTTGTCAAGTCCATATCATACGTCCTGATTTAACAGAGGAATATAGCATCAGATGCTATGGCCACTACCCGAAGGCGAGATTTTCTCTGAGCTCCCGAACAACCCTCGAATCGATAGATGTGATCTATGATGCTTATGAGCCTCTGGATGATCAGGCTCAACTTTTACCCGGGGGAACTGTTTGTAGAATGATTTCACTGCTCCCGTAACTCCATCTTCATTTTTTAGTGAATTCGCAAGCTCGACAGCACATTGCTTTACCTACATTTCAGCAAATTACTATAAGATATGAGCCAGCGACAGACCCAGAAAATTTGTTTATGGTATCTCTTCAGAAATTGTAATATACTAATTATGGATTATAATTCTACCAATGCCAAATTGAGCAAAATGCACATTATTTTTTACAAGTGTTCCGGGATCCATGAATGAAGACAGGAGGTACTCCGTATCTCGGAAAGGACGTTTTCCCAATTCGTACAACTGTTGTCTAAATTTTCAACAATATTTCGAACAACTGAAGGTGAGACTCAACAAAGAAGCATGTTTACCTTGGGATCCTGCATGAAGCGAATGGCAGATACCAGTTTCTCAAGACTAAACTCCTCAATTGGAATAGGTAAAGGCCCCACACCTTTTTCATGCACCCGCTCTCCCCAGAAAGGTTGATCGCCGAAAAATGGCACAATTGTAGTAGGACACTGGTGGAAAAATCAAAGAAGTGACAAAAGACTATCAGAAGCAAAGTTGATGAAAGAATATAAGATCAATTCAAGTGCAGAAAGCCAGTTACCGCAGCTTTAAGACCAGCAGCAGTTGTACCAGCACCGCCATGATGTACCTGCAACACCGAGAAGAATGCCCCTCAAAATTACATTATGATGTCAACATTTTGCAATGATTCTAAGTTCTAGGGTCTACCACCTAAGGTAGGGGCCTAGGTATGCACCCTATGTTTTAGAGGATAGATTATCAGTGTCTTGAGGACTTTCACCTATCGTAGTGTAAGGGGATGAGACCAATGTGTCGAAAACACAAGTGATTCAAGGATGTCAGGTCATAAAAATAGCATCGACTATTGAATGCTACTTCACAATTTCAAAACCACGAGGAGGTTAGTGAGTCATTTCCTATCTTCCAGCATATCTGAAAGTCAAATAAAAGTGAACTTATGGTTCCGTTGGACACAGAACCCATCCCTCTACTTTAAACAAGAAAGGAAATTGGTAGGGTGTAATTAACTAGAAGTTGATGCTTGTAGTAAAAAAATATTAAAATGTATAAATGAAATCTTACCACAGCCGCACACTGCAAGAACAGCCAGTCATGAGGAACATTGTCAAGCAAGTACACAAAATCCTTAGCTTCGGACACTGGGTTTTGAGAAATAGTGAGAAAAGAGTCTTCTAAGCAAACATTTTTTTTTACGAAGTTCCTTTCTTATAATATCCTACATCAAATTTCTTACATCTCACTATAAGTCGAGAGAAGTAAAGGACTCATACTCTCATAGTATTAAGTCTGGTGTTTGAAGATACAAGATAAAAGGACTGGGAGGGAAAATTCAGTCTTCAAAGAAACGGAAAAGTACTAAAAAGATGAACATCTTACAATTGCCAAGACCACCCCAGCCTTTATTAATGATTCCTCTTTCTCCGGTTAATTCTAGAGCTTGTACAATAGTCATGGTCATTTTTTCGGGTTCTTGAACAGGCTGTCATGACATAAAAAAGAGATAAAAATGAATATCGCATTCAGAAAATAGCATTCAGGTTGATTTCTTGATGGCATAAGAACCCTTCAATAAATACCCTGCTTAAATAAACTCCTACAGTAGAGAGCATATAGATCCAGTGTTTTCAAGTAAAGAACTTGAAAACAAATAGGAGTACTTACCAGACTTCCAAATCCAATGTAAATTGGCTTTCGACCTTTTTTAAGCCAATTCATTAGATCTTGTGGAGGCTTGTAATTAGAAGCCAGATCAAGGAAAGAGAAACCAACTACATCAATTTTGGGCCCCCAATCTGCATGGCAGTTACATTTTAGATATAAATGAGTAGGGAAATCATGGAAAAATGGAATGTATCAGTATCGGATATCAGGAAATGCAATTCGCCAACCTTGGGGTTTAGGGACAAGGTGAGGACTCCATATATATCCGTATGGGATATCAGGAAGAGAATGATGGGGACTTAAATAGCTCACAGGTCTCAACTTCAACTTCTTCTTTCTGAATTGGTTTATCATATCCCGTATTCCAAGCCAAATCATTACATCAACAATTTGGTACGAAAGCTGAAAGCATATGCTGAGTTAGAATGAATCTTAACGGAGGTCACCAAAAGTTGCCGACAGTGTCGGGAATTTGGGGATCAGTACTTACTCTATACGCAACATGTTGCCTCACACGGGACAAAGGATGTGGAAATTTACTAGTAGGCCTGCAAGGAGGAGCATTTTCATGTTTGCTTGATTTATAACAAATGAGAATGATAAGAATACACACAGTCTCCAATATATAAGTTACAACTCAAGATATCATCAGTGAACAACTTTAGCAACCTCTTTGCCACCATCGTAGTTTATCATACCCAGACAGCAAAGTAAATTACAAGACTGTCGAGAGAAACAGCATGATGTTTGATATGAGATATACTTACGTCCAAGGCATTGTAAAGAATACATGAACTGGTATTTTGAGTGCCTCAGCAACATCAGTATGTCCTGAATCAGAATTTAAACATGTTAAATGCTCAATGAAGCAATTAAGGCCATCGATAAGTTGACCAAACAAGGTAAGGAGCCACGGAATATGGGCGAGTAGAGTGCCTTTTGAGGATATGATATCTTCTGTCTGAGTTAAGCATTGGCTTTCATGAGGCACTCTAATTCTCTCTGACCATAGAGTAAACGAATATAATTTCGCAAAGGTACTGAAGATCCTTCAATAAATCAGTGACCAAAACTGACACTAAACTAGAGTTAATTCAAGATCCGTGTTTATAATTTACCCAATTACCCTACCCAGGTTCAACACTAACTACCAAAAAAAAATCAAAATTCGAAAGACTTCTCTAAGATTTCAGTTGACTTCTCAAGTAAGAAGCTTGAAATTGGACAAGACAAAATTGGGATTTGTCCATGTGTATGTATTTATGCATGCATGCATGTATGTACAAGTTTGTATCTATCAAGAAACGTACAAAAAGAGAAGTAATCAGACTCTAACCATATGCTGGTGGATTCGCAATTATTGCTTCAGCATTGAAAGGAATCTGAGTTTCAGGATCAGGGTCCTTGCAAGCAGGTAGCAAGGAAAATATAATATCCCTTAACTGCTGCCTCTGGATGTGTACCTCTGATGGATCTGAAGGTAAGAAGCCCTTGTTTTTCACCATGTCTGCACAAATGTCAACAGCTAAACAGTGACTAACTGCAACCAAAAATACACCAAGAACGAGAACAACAACATTACCCAAGCGCCTCAATGGTTACCCTTGAGTTAGCAACCCAAAAAGACTGTTTATGAATGCCCTAATATGAATATTGCATCGAGAAGTCGAGAACTACATCGAAGGACTGCTACTTCACAATAGAGGAGCAGCCACCTTGGTGAGCCATTTTGCTTTAAACAAAAGAGTCGTGTGTCTTTAGCTCCATGGGAAAGGCAAATGCAACCAGATATAAGAAAGAAAAATTGCTATATCCCAGACTATTCGTCTTCATGCATAAATATCCGGCTTTTGTACAATGAAAACAGTGCGATGCCCTTGCGAGTCTTGTTGAGCATGGGCATCATCCTTTTTGCACCTTTAACTGATACCCAGCTTGCAAATTAAAAAGTAGGGAGCTCTATGGCATGTCAAGAAAGTATTATAAATCATTAAATAGTGGCATGAAGGATATCTACTTCTGCTCATGACTACATACTACCTTCTCTAACATGAAGTTGGCATAATACAGCAGTCTGAAAAGAGCCACAGAGATGACTTACAGCCAATAAGAATTTTTGGATCTCCGCCTAAAGGAAAGAACTCCAAACCAGCATTTAAAACAAAGTCCTTGAAATTTTGATGAGTGGCTAATCGAACTCTATGTCCGTATTCCTGTAAAAAAAAGACACGTCCTGAATTTGCAGAAAATTAACACTCAGTGGTCGCGCACAAGAAATAGCAACTCACTTTAGAATTTACAATGAGACATAAAAGCGTTTTCATGAAGAAAAGAGCAGGCTCGCCCCACCAACAAGAAAACGAGAATGGAATCAGATGCAACCATGTAAGACAGAAACAGATACAACAACATAATTGATAGATCCGAAATCTGTAATTAATTCGTCGCGAGGATTTCTTACATTTTCCTCAATTTATTATTACAGTAGGTACACCTATTCTCATCTAATGAACAGACCCAACGGCAGTGTGGAAAAATATACTTGCACATGTACAAAGTTCTGATAAGCTCGAGTCACCACAATAAATTTAAGAAATTTCATAGACACTAGACATAAAAGATAGTAGCATGCAAGTAGAAACGCAGAAAATAAGACACAATACCTGCAAACGCTTCCCAATGGCGATAAAAGGTTGTACGTCCCCTCTAGTTCCAACAATTAGCATCACAATTTGCATAGGAGGTAGATCTTGAATGTCACTTGGATCATGTTGTTCCAGTTCTGTGATATGACCAGAGCCCACTCCAGATCCCAAATGAAGGCTTGGGTCTCTAAGATCTTCAGGCAGTTCTAATTCTATAGTTCCATCTTTTTTTACAGTTGCTACCCTGTCCATCCATTTCCGCTGGAAGTACATGGAAGCTCATTGTCAAGCAAATAAGTTCGAGTCCTAAATTATTGTTATTTGCTTTGAAAGTGAAGTGCTTTCTCTTAATCAGCACATGGAGAAATTTGTTTTTTGGGGAGATAACAAGAGAAGACGGTTGATTACCAAAATTAGAATCAAAGTTTGGTAATTAGAGATCATATAGGGAAATAAAAGGTCTAACCTTTTTCCTCAGAGAAATACGTTCATCAAAAAGTTTTGATACCAGTCCACTAAATGGATAGTGATGTTTGGGCCGGCTGGGTTTGTCAAGAAGATTAGGAGTTGACGATTCCTCCGTAGCATTGTGCTCCTTATGCCATTCCATGTCCGAAGACCCTACAAAAAGCTAAGTAAGTAACTGATTTGCTAGAATCAGTAGCAGTAAACCAAAGACTGAAATATCATGTTGTATGCAGTCTCTAGGAAGAAACTAGGACTTAAATACTTACTGACTTATGTTAGCAGAATACGGAGATGGCATTCATGAGGTGATATCTCGTGTCATTAGGTGCCTCACGTATCACTTCCAAAAGTCGGAAATTGGTAGCAGAGTGACTCACAAAGTGTACTTTCAGTTCGCTTAAATTTTTCTTTTTTATATGGCTAAGTGATTTCATTTGACTCCCAATCCCTTGCCTTGATTAAAGGTGATAAAATACAAGATACTCAACCTTCAAATGAACCATTAGAACTGAAATCTTATTGTCAGCCTGCCCTCGACAAATAGACTATAAGAAACTTGCTCGACAATTAAAGCACATGTCAACAAGAAAGTGAGAAACCGATACTGCAAAATGCTGCTTCTCCGCTGAAGCAATATCACTACATTTTCATATTCCCGTCATGTATTATGATAAAACTGTCGTGAATTGGAGTCAGTGGGAAGGAGGTAAAAGCGGCACGCTCAGTTCGTGAGAAATATCTCTCAAATCGATGCGCCAAATTCTACCCCACTACTAACCTAAGCCATCATAACCACGTCATAAAACCCAATTTTTAGTCATGATCTAACAACCGAAGAAAGGATGGTACATTGCCTCAGACCTATTTTTTTTATAAAAACAAAACAAAACAAATCTGACCATACAAATAAAACTTTTGAGCTGCCTATTTTGTTAGCATCAAAAATTCCTGATCATCGACATAAACATTCAGAGCATAGACATAAACTCTCTGAGCATAGAAATAAAATTTTTGAGCATCAAAATAAACTTTTTGAGCTTCAAAAAACAATTACGAGTATTCTAATGTAGTTTTCGTATAACTGTATCCGCTACGAAAAAGATTCCGAGTATAATTGTATTCGCTAAGAACAAAAAGATTCCGATTATTGTATTAAAGTTTTTGAGTCGTATAATTATATCATCTGTGAAAAAAGATCCCAAGTATCCTAGTAAAGTTTTTTTCTACCCTTCCGTATTGCAAAAAAATTATGAGTATTCTAATGAAGTTTTCTTGAGTTGTATACATATTTTCGCCTTACAAAAATACTCTAATGACGTTTTTGTGTTTGATCCTTGAGTCACAAATTATACCACAAATTATATCAGTCATTTTTAGTATCGTAATAAATTTTTTGAGTTGTATAATTTTATCCGCTTAGAAAAAAGATTATGAATATGCTAAGCAAGTTATATTAGACTTTCTAAGTATCGAGTTGTATAATTCTATGCGCTAAGAAAAAAGATTCTGAGCATAGTAGTAAAGTTTTTGAGCTATATAATTTTATCATCTTTGAAAGAAATTGATTCCGACTATTCTAGTAAAGTTATTGTGCTTAGTCCTCTAAATTTGATTGGGGTTTTATTTTTGTTGATTTTTTAATAGGTGAAAGTACACTTATACTAATATATCTGATGTACAATCCACTTATATTTCACAATTTCTAAGAAAGTTAAAAATTGTCAAAAATGTAAAAACCTTAAGCTTTTTAGCATAATTTATTATGGTATATATTTTCAAAACTAAATCCCTTTTATTTATTTAGTTTCTGAACATAATAAACAATCTTAGTTATCAAATTCTCCACTTTCAATTATTTCAAAAATATTATGGCATATTTTGAGATTACTTTAGAGCTGCTGGTAATGCTCTAAAAAAATGTATTTTCTCTAAATTATACTCCCATTGTCCCAGTTATATTATTCCATTTAACTAATAATCCTACGTCCTGATCATTTGTTCACTTTGTTAGGACTGTCACCTCCACCACTCTGTCATATTAGTTTAAGATTGTCCGCTTAAGGCCAAGCCTACACGATTAATTTTTTTGGACTCCTTCCCAAAACTTCAAAATGTCTCGTACTAATGAAGTGGTCTTCTTTACCCATTTGGGACATGGGTTGCTAGTTTTCCTACCCCATCATTTACCAATTCCATATTTGGATGTCTCCCTTGTTCATTTACCTATTTTTTTGGGTATGTTTTTTTGTGAGTAATTTCATTATTCAGATAATTTTGATCCACATTTGATCCAACTAGACTAACTACAACTAGTTGATCTTACTTTAGACGCGACGACCCATTTTATTGTATCAGACGGGTCAAGCTCCCTCACAAAAAGTAAGCGGGCAAGTGGTGCCCCACTTGCTCTTTTGTAAGGGAGAT
>JAIUZE010070827.1:0-21773 GCA_022085475.1 Heliosperma pusillum | reverse complement strand
GAAAACAGAGCAATCCTTTAAGCCATTTAAGTTCACAGGTTGTATACGCCATTGCTCGGTATTCGGCCTCGGCGGAGGAGCGGGATACCGTTGTTTGTTTTTTAGTTTTCCATGAGATAGGGGAGGAGCCAAGAAAGACCATGTAGGCAGTAAGGGAGCGTCTTGTGTTTGGGCAGCTTGCATAATATGCGTCACAGTAGGCGTGTAGACTAAGAGAGCTATCGGATCGAAGAAGAAGACCTTGGCCAGGGGAGTTTTTGAGGTAACGAACTACTTGTAGAGCGGCGTTCCAGTGGTCCTTTGTTGGAGCGTGCATGAATTGAGCTAGTATATGGACGGAATAGGTTAGTTCGGGACGGGTAATGGTGAGGTAAACTAGACGACCCACAAGGCGACGATATGGTTGTGGGTCATGCAGGAGGGTAGTGGTGGACAGAGCGAGACGGTGGTTGGGCTCCATTGGAATAGATGCAGGTTTAGAGCCGAGAAGACCTGCTTCTTTAAGTATATCGAGGGCGTACTTGCGTTGGGAAACGAATAAACCGGTGGTGTTTCGGGCTATTTCGAGGCCGAGGAAGTATTTAAGGGAGCCGAGATCTTTCATATAGAAGCATTTACTTAAGTAGGCTTTGAACTTGGTGATCATGTCGGGATTGTTGCCGCAAATAACGAGGTCGTCAACGTAGATGAGGACATGTACTTCGTCGGAAGGGGTTGACATGGAGAATAAAGAGTGATCATATGGGCATTGGATGAAGCCATAGGTAATTAAGGCGGCAGCGAGTTTGGTATACCAACAACGAGGGGCCTGGCGAAGACCGTAGAGAGACTTTCGGAGGCGGCAAACTTTCCCGTCGTTGGAGGAATGGAAGCCCGGAGGAGGTTTCATGTAGACCTCCTCATTAAGGTCACCATGAAGAAAGGCGTTGTGTACGTCCATTTGATGGAGGGCCCAATTTTTAGAGGCTGCAATAGCAAGAAGGGTACGAACAGTTACGAGCTTAACTGTTGGAGCAAAAGTTTCGTTATAATCAACTCCTTCAATTTGTCGATTGCCCATTACGACTAAACAGGCTTTGTAGCGTTCTATTGTACCGTCGGCGTTGTATTTAATTTTGTAAACCTATTTCGAACCAATGGCCTTTTTGGTAGGAGGAAGATATTTGAGTGTCCATGTATTATTTTTTTCAAGAGCGTCGATTTCGAGTTTCATAGCATCCTTCCAAGCGGGCACCTGGACTGCATCTTTGAAACAACTAGGCTCGTGATGGTTAGTCACGGCCGATAAAAATATTCGATGATTAGGAGAAAACTTGGCGTAATTAACATAATTCGAAATTGGAAACTTTGTACCTGAAGACGGTGATGATATAGTGAGGTTGTGAGATGAGGGGCGAGGCTGAGCTTGAACGAAGTCTTTGAGGTTCGAGTTTGGGATTTTTAAACGATGGCCACGACCCATCATAGGTGGGTCTGTGGGTGTGTCGATCAGAGCAGCATTGGGAGTGGGGTCAGGAGTGTCCGAGGATGGGTCTAGGAGGATGGACTGGGTTGATGTCGAGGGGTTTTGGTTGGGGGATGAGTTCTGGGCAGAGGCAGGAGTATGATCAAGGGTTACGTGAATAGGAGATGGCATGTCAGTATGCATGGGTCTAGTTGTAGGAGTGCTGGGAAGGATAATATTTTCTATTGGCGTAAGAGTATTATTAAAGAAAGAAGTGGGAGTAGAATTATCATCGTGAAGATTTAGTGTTTGGTACGGAAATTCGTTTTCAAGAAAAATAACATCACGAGAGTCAAAGTAAGATCCGGTGTCTAATTCATAAAGACGCCATCCTTTCTTACCGAAAGGGTACCCGATAAAAATACATTTTCGGCTTCGAGACGCAAATTTATCATGATTACGATTTATATTTTTTGCATAACAAAGACAACCTAAAATTCGAAGATTTTCAAATGGCGGAGGTTTATTAAATAACATTTCGTAAGGAGTTTTCCCATTAAGAAGAGGTGTGGGTGTCCGATTAATTAAATGTACAGCACTTAAAACACATGCGCCCCAAAAAAATAACGGTAAACTAGCTTGAAATAATAGAGCACGAGCGACGTTTAAAATATGTCGATGTTTGCGTTCAATCCGGGCATTTTGTTGAGGTGTGTCAATATTAGAATTTTGAAAGAAAATACCATTAGTGTTAAAAAAATGTATTAGACATTTAAACTCGGTCCCATTATCGCTTCGCAAAGTTTTGATTTTCTTATGGAATTGTCTTTCCACCATGGCGAAAAAATTTAATAAAGTTTGTTCCGTGTCACTTTTACGACGTAACAAGTAGACCCAAGTAGAACGAGAAAAATCGTCAACAATAGTTAAAAAATAACGAGATCCACATGACCCGTTTTCGGAGTAGGGACCCCATAAATCGGAGTGGATTAACTCAAAAATAGAATCAACCTTATTCGAACTTAAAGAAAAAGGTGCACGAGTTTGCTTGGCACGGAAACAAATATCACAAGGTTTATCATGAAAATGAGTACGAGAGTTTTTGCTAAGAAACGGAAGAAAACGAAAAATGTGTGAAGAGGGGTGCCCCAACCTTCGGTGCCACAGCTCAGCCGAGTCAGTCGAACCCACCATACAAGCTTTGGCCTTTTCATCTCGAACACCCGTCAAGTAGTACAACCCCTCACGTTGCTCACCCGCACCAATCACCGTCTTCAGGGAACGGTCCTGAATCAAACAAAGGGTGTGAGAAAATTGAATAATGAGGGTATTATCTAGTAGTAAGCTAGAAACGGATATGAGATGACAATTCAAATTAGCAACATATAAAACTTTCTTTAGAATCAAACGATTAGATAAAATAATGTCACCGCATTGAGTCGCAAGAGTGAGGTCTCCATTCGGTAAACCAACAGAAAGCGGGGTAATAGAGTGAATATTTGAAAAATGCGTTAGACAACCTGACATATGGTGTGACGCCCCTGTATCAATAATCCAAGATAATAAAGGAGGGGTAGAGATGTTACCGTGAAGGCGCTCCGACGGAGCAGTTTTGTGAGACTGCCAAAGTCGAGTCAGTTCCGCAAGTTCGTTGGGATTGAGAGAATTAAGATCCACATTATCCATTATAGGCAGAGCAGCGGACGTGGAAGCAGAAGGAGCAGTAGCGAGAGTATGACCAGCAGCCATATTAACACGCGGAGTAGCAGTACCATTGTTCTGTTTCTTACGAGTAGCATAAAGGGGTCGTCCACGGACATCAGGGACGAAAGTGGCATTACTAAGATCCGTATCATTGGGATTTATATAGATACGGTCACGAGGACGATCACCCCACCATTCGGGAAATTTTCCCGTGACACGATAACAGAATTTAAAGGTATGACCCATCCTTTCACAAGCAATACAGTATGGTCGTTTCATGTCAGGGGAAGGGGCAGAGACAGAGCTATGGTCAGGGCGATATTCACGCCCTCCTCCTGACTGTCGAGGGCCATGGTGAGCACGGGTTGCAAATGCCATGACGTCGGCGGTATGGTCAGATTTATTCTGAAAGAAGTTACGGACGCCTTCGTCTTGCAAAAGACGATTATAAATAAGATTTAAATTAGGGAAAGAAGGAGTACCGAGGAGTTGAGAACGGGTATTAGCAAAGCGGTCATCGAGTCCCATAAGAAAATCGCGAACCCGCTTCTTTTCCCGGCGAGCTAACAACGTCAAATATTGTCGTGTCTAGTAGTATTTTTTAGAGTCTTTCGCTCTATTTTTTACGGGTCATTAGTGTTGTTTTATGTTAATTTTAGTTTTAGTAATAATGTTAGTATTTAGTACTTTAAGTAAATTTTGAGAGTCAAATCCCGTAAAGTCAATAAAAGTCAAACCCGAAAACCCGAGACCCAAAACCCGGAAATTTTTAATGGGCTAGCAATGAATCATCAAGGTATGAAGACCAAGCCCATTGGGTCAATGGAAGTCAAGGCGGGGTCAATATCCATGGGGTCAACGAAAGTCAAGAAGGAAAACAAGGCAAAAGTTGGGCAGTGCTCGACGCAGCCTGCGTCGTAGGACGCAGCCTGCGTCATCTCTCAGCACGGGTTTTTTCTCATTTTCTCGTCTTGTCTTTTGGAAGCCCACCTTTCAAGGCCCCTAGGTTTGCGGACCAAGGGTATAAAAGAAGATTTCTGAAGAGAGGCAAGGGGATCAAGCATTCAACATACAACATCATATTTTCCTTAGCATTTTTCTCTACTTTGTTCTTCAAGTTTGGCTTTTGTAATGGGTTTTTGCTTAGAAATGGGTTGTAATATGAAGACTATGGGTAGCTAATCTTCTTTTGCTTAGTGTAATTTGAACAAGTTCTTCCCTTTTAGCATTGTAAGACCTTTTTAATCCTTCCTTCTCTATTTAATTCCATTTTCCTTGTTTGAATTTCATTGTTGAATGAATTGTTGTTAAGACTAACCATCTTAGTAATTGTTTGTTTGATTAAATTGCTTGTCTTGATGAATTTGGTTGATTTGTCTTGATATTTGTTGAAGCAACTTGAAAGTTTGTAACTTTGGTTTAAAAGTTGGAACCTTTTTAGTGGAATTTGGATTATTGTGTATTTAGGACATGGTTTAATGTTTTATTACATGATTCTAGCATGCTTCTTTGGTTTTGTGCTTAAAGCTTGCATCTTTATTTATGCTTATGTTTTAATAAGTATGGGTTTAGTTTTATTGAGTCATTTATGGATGGTTTAATTCATTGGTGGCTAGTTTTTAGAAGTTTGTAATAGATAATTAGAGAAAGGAAGGAAAGGAGGGATCTTTACTTTGTTAATTGTGGTGGAACTTGGGAAAATTGCACTAAGTTATTTCTCCATACTTGAATCTTTGAGTATTTAGTTGTTGTTAGTAAATTTAGACTTGATAATCATTTCTCATGAAAAACTTTCTCCATTTGTGTTTTTCCTACATGTTTTCCATTGTGAATATCATAGTTTGTAAGTAATTCAAGTTTTTGTTTCAATTAGTGTTTTAATTTGTGGTTAGATTAATTAATTTGTTTAATCGGTCTTTAGCAAGAGTCTAGATTAGATTTTTAGCATTCATCGCTTTCCCTTGGGTTCGATCCTTGTCTTACCCTTACTACCCTTTTACTTAGGTTGGTTTGAGTCTAGATTTGGCTTTATAAATTGTTATTTGATTTAGCTAATTTGCGGATTTAACGACACCGTATAAAAAGCTCGTCAAATTTGGCGCCGTTGCCGGGGAAGGCAATTTAGCTAAATATCAAATTGAACTCTTGTTAGTGTCATATTTTGTTTAGATTGTTTTTCAAATATTTCTTTTTGTATTGTTTGTAGGTTACTTGGTGTTGAAGTTACTAATTGTGTTGTTGAAGTGTTTTAGAGTTTATGCCTAGGTCACAAGAGGGACTTGGTGACCAAGACATTGACCCGGCTTCTAGTAGCATTTCCAATTGGTTGTTTTCGAACCCCCTCTATAGGAGACCCTTTTGGAGGGAGCCTAGTGAAGAGGAGTTTGAGAACAATATTTTTCAAGAACCACAAGAACAAGTGTTTGTGTCACCACCTAGATCACCACCTAGGAGACCGCCACCCTTGAACATCATCTACCCACCCGAAATGGAAGATAATAGAACTATTGGTGAGATCCGGGCAAGAAACTATGAAGAGCAACCGTTGTGTATCGCATACCCTCCCATGGGGGATGTAAATTTCGAGCTAAAGGGGTTCTTTGTTCATAATTTGCCAAGATTTCATGGAATGGTGGGGAATGATCCCAATAGGCACTTGGCCGAATTTCACATGATATGCCAAGGGGCCATCCCTCAAGGAGTGACCGAAGACCAATTTAAACTTAGGGCATTCCATTCTCTCTACAAGATGCCGCTAAGGAATGGTTATTTTGTCTTCCGGCCCATTCCGTCAATACTTGGGTGGGTTTGAAGAAGAAATTTCTTGAGAAATACTACCCGGATTCGAGGCATAACCACTCAAAGAAGCTCATCACTACCATTGAGCAAGACATGGGGGAAACTCTCTATGACTATTGGGAGCGATTCAAAAGCCTCGTGGCAAGGTGCCCGTATCATGGAATGTCGGGGGATGATCTATTGACGGCCTTCAATGAAGGATTATGCCAAAACGACCAACGGATGATTATAGCCGCCACCGGAGGTGGCATTGATACACTTAATGTGGCCGAGGCCAACAACATTATTGAGAAGTTGGCTATGAACACAAGAAGCTACGGGAGGAAAAATGAAAGGGGAGGAAGCTCTAGAAATGTATCTTCCATGGAAGATTCTCATGCCTCTCAAAATCACAAACTCATGCAAGAGATGGGTGAACTCAAAAGCTTGGTATCCAACTTGGTTGTCAACAAAAGTAGCTCATTTTCTCAACACCCCGAATCACTTGAATGTTCTTATTGTGGAGGTGACCATGCTACAAATACTTGTTACATCATGATTGAGCAAGGAGCCACCATGGAAAGTGTCAATGCCATGGGGTATGGGAACTACAATGCTAGAAACCCAAGTGGTGGAGGAATGTATAACCAAGTGGGAAATCGTGATCTTTTGGGGTGGGGAGGAGACAAATCAAAGAGTTTTGAAAATGGCCAATTCAACCACTTGAGAGCCCAAAATCCAACCCAAAACCGAAACTCAAATTTCAACCAAAATCCCCAAAGAAATTTCAACAACCCAAGACCCAACAATTCAAATTTTCCAAATAATTCTCAACCCCAAAGACAACCCAACCAAAATCCAAATCAAGGGAATTCTTCTTCTCAAGGGAATTTGAGTGACATCTTGCAAACACTTCTTGCCAATCAAGAGAAGGATAGGGAGGAGGCAAGGAGGGATAGAGAGGAAGCAAGAAAGGATAGGGAGGCTAACAACCTTAGGGTGAACAACTTGGAAACCCAACTATCCCAAATGGCCTCAAATTTGTCAAAATCCCAAGCCTCAAGCTCCACAAGATTCCCATCTCAAACCATTCCCCCACCAAGGGAAAATGCTAGTGCCATGACATTGAGGGGTGGCAAGGAGTTGGAAGTGAATCCCCTTGGCAAAGGAAAGGAAAAGATGAAGAATATTGAGATGGAAACCATTGAGATTGAAGACCAAGGAGAATTGGTGGTTAGTCAAGAAGAGATATTGAGAAATGAAAAAGGGGCATCCATAAGCATGGACCCAAAGGGAGACAATTCAAGGAAGGGCAAGGATACTATTGAAGATGAGGAAGTGGAAGAGTACATACCGGAAGTCCCATTTCCTAGTGCTTTGATAAGCACAAGGAAGTATGCCAAGGAGAATGACTTATATGAGACTTTCCGAAAATGTGAGGTAAACATCCCGCTTCTTAACTTGTTGAATAGTGTCCCTAGGTATGCCAAGTTTTTGAAAGAGCTTTGCACACCTAGGAGAAATCCAAAGAAGGGAACCCATAAGGTTAGGGTGAGTGAACATGTGTCGGCCATTTTCAAACAAAATTTACCAAAGAAATGTGGAGACCCGGGCATGTTCACTATTCCTTGCACTATTGGGGGGAAAAGTTTTAAACGTGCCATGCTAGACCTTGGGGCTTCTATAAACGTCATGCCTTTATCTATTTATGAGACCCTAGGTTTAGGACCTTTGTCTAAGACCGGGGTAGTCATTCAACTTGCCGATAGGTCTAGTGTTTACCCCAAGGGCATGGTAGAGGATGTACTAGTGGAAGTCGATAATCTTGTCTTTCCGGCGGATTTCTACGTCTTAGATATGGAATCTAGCTCTAGTGCCACCCCTCTCCTTCTTGGTAGGCCGTTTATGAAAACTTCAAATACCAAGATCGATGTTTCAAACGGGTGCTTGACTATGGAGTTTGAAGGAAAAAGATTAACTTACAATATATATGACTCCATGAGGCACCCGAGTGACCATCAATCTTGTTTTTTCTTGGATATCTTTGAGCCATTAGTGAATCAAATGTATAAACTTTGTGATAGAGACCCACTCGAGGTAGCTTTAACTAACCCCATGGAAGAGGAAGGTTTGCGTTTGTTGTTGGACTTTGATGTGCAGGAATGTCTTGGAGACTTGGAAAGGGAAGAGCCAATAGAAACATATGAGGAGCTCAACGTCATAGAGATGCTGAAAACAGGGCAAGGCAGAGCTCGACGCAGACTGCGTCGCACGACGCAGCCTGCGTCGCACGACGCAGCCTGCGTCGCACGACGCAGCCTGCGTCCTGCACTGGCTAACTTGTCCGAGTTGTTTGCTTTGAGTATTCCACTCCACAAGCCCCTCCCTTCCATTATCCAACCTCCTAAGGTCGAGTTGAAGACCCTCCCAAGCCATTTAAAGTACATCTTTCTAGGGGACAAGAACACCCTACCACTTATCATTTCAAGCACACTCACCGAGGACCAAGAAGGCAAATTGGTATCACTACTTGAAAAGCATAAGGAAACATTTGGGTGGAGCATAGCGGACCTAAAAGGGATAAGCCCGGTGACTTGCATGCACAAGATACGGCTTGAAGTGGATGCCAAACCGGTCCGACAACCCCAAAGGAGGCTCAATCCACCCATGGCGGAGGTAGTACAAGAAGAGGTAATTAAGCTATTGCAAATGGGTATCATTTTCCCTATTTCCGACTCTCGTTGGGTTAGCCCAACTCAAGTCGTACCCAAAAAGGGAGGAGTGACGGTAGTTAAGAATGCACAAGGAGACTTGGTCTCCACCCGACCACAAACCGGTTGGAGAGTGTGTATTGACTACCGCCGCTTGAATGCGGTAACATTGAAAGACCATTTCCCGCTACCATTTATTGATCAAATGTTAGAAAGATTAGCGGGGAAAGCTTTCTATTGTTTCCTTGACGGTTACTCGGGGTATTTTCAAATCCCAATCGCACCCGAGGACCAAGTCAAGACCACATTCACATGCCCATTTGGTACATTTGCTTATCGTCGTATGCCCTTTGGTTTGTGTAATGCTCCGGGAACTTTTCAACGGTGCATGTTGAGTATTTTCTCCGACTATGTAGAACGAATCATAGAAGTATTCATGGACGATTTCACCGTCCATGGGGACTCCTATGATGCATGTCTAAAACACCTTGCTCTTGTCTTAGAGCGATGCCAAGAGTCTCATCTCATTTTAAACTCCGAAAAATGTCATTTCATGGTGACTAGTGGCATCGTTTTAGGACATGTAGTGTCGGAAAGGGGGGTTGAGGTGGATAAGGCTAAGGTTGACATTATCAAAACCTTACCTTATCCCTCTAACACCCGAGACACTAGGTCTTTTCTAGGACATGCCGGGTTCTACCGGAGATTTATTAAGGATTTTTCCATGATTGCTAACCCTTTATGCAAGCTTTTGCACAAAGAAGCGGAATTTGTTTTTGATGACAAATGTAGGAAAGCTTTCAATGACTTGAAGGAGAGATTGGTCACCGCACCAATTATTCAAGCACCACGATGGGAGTGGTTTTGGGTCAAAAGAGAGACAAAGGACCCCATGTGATCCAATATGCTTCTACCCTCTTGAATGATGCTCAAAAGAACTATTCCACGACGGAGAAGGAATTCCTTGGTGTGATTTATGCTCTAGAAAAATTCCGATCTTATCTCTTGGGCACAAAGGTGATCATCTACACCGATCATGCCGCCATTAGATACCTTGTGGCAAAGAAGGATGCAAAGCCAAGGTTGTTGAGATGGATTCTTCTTCTAAGTGAGTTTGATGTGGAAATAAAAGACAAGAAAGGGGTGAAGAATGTGGTGGCGGATCATTTGAGCCGGCTAAACCATGAAGGAAGACCATCATGCCCTCTTGAGGAGGTTGAAGGAGGTCTCCCTCATGAGTCACTTTATGCTATACAAGTGGAGGAGCCATGGTATGCTACCATGGTCAACTATTTGGTGACAAAGCGGCTTCCAAGCCATTTCTCTTCTCATCAAAAGAGCAAAGTCAAATCCGATGCCAAGTACTATACATGGGATGATCCTTACTTGTGGAAGTTTTGCCAAGATCAACTTGTGAGAAGATGTGTGCCCGAGAGTGAGATCCCTTCCATCTTACATCATTGTCATGACTATGCTTGTGGAGGACATTTTGGGCCACAAAGAACCGCTAGAAAAGTGCTTGAATGCGGTTTCTTTTGGCCAAGCCTTTTTAAAGATGCCCACAAATTTGTAAAGACTTGTGACCGATGTCAAAGGGTGGGGAATTTGACAAAGAGAAATGAGATGCCACAACAACCTCTTTTATATTGTGAGATCTTTGATGTGTGGGGAATTGATTTTATGGGCCCTTTTCCAAATTCCGGTGGTTATTTGTACATCCTCTTGGCGGTAGACTATGTGTCAAAATGGGTTGAAGTCATTCCTACCCGCACCGATGATGCCAAGGTAGTAGCCATTTTCATTCAAGAAAACATATTCTCTCGGTTTGGCTTTCCAAGGGCTATCATTAGTGATAGGGGGACCCATTTTTGCAACAAGGTGATTGGAGGCCTTCTCAAGAGGTATGGGGTGAATCATAAAATTTCCACGGCCTACCACCCACAAACGAACGGGCAAGCCGAACTCTCAAACCGTGAAATTAAAGGAATACTTGAAAAGACGGTGAATCCGGATAGAAAGGATTGGAGTAAGAGGCTAGTTGATGCATTGTGGGCATATAGGACCGCTTTCAAAACCCCCATTGGCATGTCCCCATTCCGTCTCATCTATGGCAAGGCTTGCCACCTCCCCGTGGAGGTTGAGCACAAAGCCTATTGGGCTATCAAATCTTTCAACCAAAACCAAGATGAGAGCGGTATGCACCGAAAGCTTCAATTACAAGAACTTGAAGAAATTCGCCAAGATGCTTATGAGAACTCTTCCGTCTACAAAGAGAAAACAAGAAGATGGCATGATGGGATGATAAACCGTAGAGTTTTCAAGGAGGGTGATAAAGTTCTTGTGTTCCAAAACCGGTTTAAGCTCTTTCCGGGCAAGTTGAGGTCAAGATGGTTTGGACCTTATACCGTCAAGAAAGTGTTTACTCATGGGGCTATTGAAGTGGAGGGGCCCGGGGATGGAAAGCTCCTCAAAGTGAATGGCCACCGTCTCAAGCACTACTTCCAAGGATGTGCCCGGGAAGGGGAAGAGGAGGTCTTGCTTGAAGACCCGGTCTATCAAAGTTGAAAAGCTTGAAATAGCTAAGTCGAGCCATCGACTCTAAATAAACGGCAAAACATGTACATACTCTATCCTTGTGAATATTTCTTTGAAGTTTCTTTGTTAAATCTTAGCATTTAAGTTGTTTTAAGTTAGTTAGACATTGCATCAAACAAAATTTTTTGAAGTTACTAACGGTTTTGTGAAGTTTTGCGAGTTTTTGGCCGCCTCGGGATGCGTGCCACGGATAAAAAGTTCGGGAATCGATGGAATTTAGATATTGGAGGTTATTATGGACCATTGAAGTGAATTTGCAAGTATGGAGGTGTTTGGAGCACTTAGCAAAAATTTTGCTAAGTGCAAAAGGCAAGGTGATCCGGCAGTGAAGGACGCAGCCTGCGTCGTAGGACGCAGCCTGCGTCGAGCGCAGATTTCGTTTATTTTCTAATTCTTGCCCGTGTTCTTCATAAAACACAAAACCCCATCATTCTTCTTTGCTTTTCACGACAAACACCCAAAACCTACCCTAATCCCTCAAAAATCCATCTTTCTCACTCAAATCTTCCAAAATTTTCATCAAAATCAATCCAATTCTTCATCCTAATCAATTTTCTACACTCAATAACCCCAAAATCAATCTCATTCACTCAAAAATCTCAGAAATCCGTCTTAAAAACCTAGATTTTTTCCCCTCAAAATTCGTCTTTTTCGGGTCTTTAGTTGGGTTTTTAAGGGCTATTTGTCGAATTCCTACCTATTCTAATCATCAAGGAGCTTGAATCTTGTGGAAAAGCAAAGGTATAACTTCATACTCGAATTTTTCATTATCCTTCAAGTTTTTCCTCGAATTAGGCTAGCTTTAGTCTTAGGTTGAGTTCCCCTTTCCCCTTGCTTGATTGTGTAGTTAGGATTGGATAAAGTTTTCTGAGTAAGGTAAAGAAATTCAACAAACACTAGCTTTTTGAGGTGTAGAAATTGTTGCTCACCAAGTGTTTGTTGAATTGCTTGAGTGAAAAATTTTTCGAGTGATTGCTTCTTGTTGTTGTAGTGTGTTGTTTGTTACATTTTGCAGAAATGGCACCAAATATCTCTAAGTTGTTTGGCAAGGGAAAAAATAAGAGGGCCGCGGTGAGTGAGCCCGACACCGAGGTTGAAGCGGTGTTCATGGGCTATGAGAGGATGCAAGCTCAACATAAGAAAATTTGGGATCAAATATCCACTCACCCTCTTGTAGCAACCAAATTCTTTTGCCCAACCACCCTCCATGCCTTAGGCATGTTCAACTTGACAAGGGACATGCTAGCTAAAGTAGGGCTAGAGGCTTATCTCGACCCAAACTCCTGGGATTACAGCTATAGGAGTTTTGCATACGAGTTTCTAGCAACCTTGTCAGAGTTGGATGTGCCCGAAGGTGAGGAGAAAGCCTACCGATTCCGATTGAACCAAACTTGGCATGAAGCCCCAACTTCTGAAATCCGTCAAATCCTAAAAATCACCAAGCAACCGGTAGACATTAGATGCCCAAGGGGCAAAATGCACCAGATGTGGGATAACATTGCCGATAACCATGGCCCGTCTAAGGATGCCAAACTGTCAGCCATCACCCACCCCGTACTCCGCCTAATTACTAGGTTCCTTACCACCATTTTCAACTCCGCGGGAGAACCCACCAAAGTGCCGGAGAAGATCCGGCTTTGTTTGTGGACTATGCTTCCGGAGGGGGTAGGGATCCCGGATTGGGCCGATTTGTTTTTGAGAGCTTGCATCAAGCATAGGCAAAAATCGGCAAGGGCAAGCATCCATTGTGGGGGGGGGGGTGATTTCTTTCTTGGTAAGGCATTATGAGGGGGGCATTCCTAATGGTCAAGCGGTGAACATATGTAGGGGTTTGACGAGGTACAACCGTCTTGGGCTAGAAGAAGTTCACATGTTTAAGACTAGCAAGGAGCAACCCTTAAAAGGGTTTTGGTTGGGAAGTGACGGGCTAAGCTACATGAAGTTGCCTAGACCTCAAAACAATCCTTTACCTAGAGGACCCGCGGCATGGGATTTTGTTTGTCCTAGGGAGGAAAGTTTGGGGGTAAGTAGTGCGGAGGAGGAGGAGGAGGTAGAAGAAGTGCCTTTGAGGCAAAGGAGGGTAAGGAGAGAAGGTGGTGAGGGAAGTGAGCATTTGAGAAAGGAGATTGAGATCCTTGCAATTGAGCAAGGACCTTCCCAAACCACCAATTTTGAACAACAACAACAACAACAACAACAACAACAATAACAACAACAACAACCACCACCACCACCATTTCATTTCCAATCACCATTCCAAAGCCACCATGATACCGAAACCCCCATGTTTGATGAGGAGGGTCGTTCTAGCACACCCGTGGAGCCATGGCAACAACAAATGGCTAACTATTTTGCTAGCACCAACGACGTCTTGGCACACATTAGTGGGAGGGTGGATGCCTCAAACGCTTGGCAACAACTTCAAGGAGGTAGGCTTGAGAGTTTGGATGATTGGCACAATGTTGTGGAGGAGAGGGAGAGATTGAGGGCGGAGGCCGAGAGGGCTCAAAGTGAGGAATGGAGGAGGATGCTAGACGGGCAAGAGGAAGCCCGCCTATGGAGAGAGCAACAAGATAAAAGATGGCGGGAACAAAATGAAATGTGGGCCACCCAAAATGCTTGGATGGAGCAAGCTACGAGCCACTTTAACGTTCAAAATGAGCGCCACCACACCTATCTTCAAGACTCCTATGAGGATGCGGTGGCACATGAGGACATCTATGGCTTAGCTAGCTCTCTCTTTGGGATGT
Source organism: Heliosperma pusillum (assembly GCA_022085475.1). Classification (NCBI taxonomy): domain Eukaryota; kingdom Viridiplantae; phylum Streptophyta; class Magnoliopsida; order Caryophyllales; family Caryophyllaceae; genus Heliosperma; species Heliosperma pusillum. The sequence goes on along the minus strand of JAIUZE010070827.1, from coordinate 7,791 downwards.
CCATGCAACAAAACCCGGGCTACCCTTTTCCTTACACCCAAGCAACCCTTGATGAAGGCATGGAGCGAAGAAGGCGGATTAGAGAAGAAAGGGATAGGAGGAGAAACCGAGGAGATGCCTCGGGGTCTTCTCCTTTCGATAATTGATGAGGTAACATTTTTCTTCTCCTCCACAATGAGGACATTGTGTATTCTAAGTGTGGGGGAGAAGATTGTACATAGTTAGTTTGTTTTGTTTGATGCATTGTAATTTTTTTTTTATGCCTTTATTTTGAAGAAAAAAAGAAAAAAAAAATTGAAAATCCCGGCTAGGTGAAAACCCACAAGGGTGGGCACCTAGGCAAGATTGGGAAGGTGGCCGAGGACGGAATGAAAACCCGAAAGGGCATTCCGGGCAAAATGAAGAATCGAGTTGCGAGCCACCAATGAGAGGAAAGGAAAAGCTAAGGTGAAAACCCGAAAGGGCACCTTAGGCAAAATGAGGGATTCTCAAGAAAAAAAAAATGAAAAAAAAATTTGAGCATAATTCTTCCCATGATGAGGATTTTGGAGGAATAAGAAGGGGGTGATAAGGAGGAAATTGGAAGGAGGCTAGTTTAGGATCCCATTTATTTTTATTTTTTGAGTCACAAAACTTTGTTTCAAATTGGTGGATTTATGTTGGTGGTCGCTTGGTTGTGCAAATTGTGAAGTTTGGGGCCAACCAAGTAACCATGATTTGCATTAGTGGAGTAATAAGGGGGTGATATAAGGAGTGGATTTGTGTGAAGGTTGTTGAGAAAGACCATCTCGCTATGCCTTGGGATAAGGCAAAGATGGTCATACTACTTTATTGGGAGCTATAAGGAGGGAGGAGTTGATTTGAGTCGGAGTAGGTGGCATGTCGTGTCTTTAGTCTTGAGGGATGATATAAGGAGGGGGAGTGAGAGAAGAGTGTCACAAGAATTGAGTCTTTTTATTTTGTTTTTGTCATTGGTGGATTGTTCAAGAGGGAGTATAAGAAGGGTGTAGTGAGGGAAGAGAGGTCAATACCTACACACACACTTTGTTGGGCTCATGTCATTTGTGCTAATCTCGAGTTTTACTCGGGACGAGTAAAAGTCCAAGTGTGGGGGTGTTTGACAACGTCAAATATTGTCGTGTCTAGTAGTATTTTTTAGAGTCTTTCGCTCTACTTTTTACGGGTCATTAGTGTTGTTTTATGTTAATTTTAGTTTTAGTAATAATGTTAGTATTTAGTTCTTTAAGTAAATTTTGAGAGTCAAATCCCATAAAGTCAATAAAAGTCAAACCCGAAAACCCGAGACCCAAAACCCGGAAATTTTTAATGGGCTAGCAATGAATCATCAAGGTATGAAGACCAAGCCCATTGGGTCAATGGAAGTCAAGGCGGGGTCAATATCCATGGGGTCAACGAAAGTCAAGAAGGAAAACAAGGCAAAAGTTGGGCAGTGCTCGACGCAGCCTGCGTTGTACGACGCAGCCTGCGTCGTAGGACGCAACCTGCGTCATCTCTCAGCACGGGTTTTTTCTCATTTTCTCGTCTTGTCTTTTGGAAGCCCACCTTTCAAGGCCCCTAGGTTTGCGGACCAAGGGTATAAAAGAAGATTTCTGAAGAGAGGCAAGAAAAGGAAGCATTCAACATACAACATCATATTTTCCTTAGCATTTTTCTCTACTTTGTTCTTCAAGTTTGGCTTTTGTAATGGGTTTTTGCTTAGAAATGGGTTGTAATATGAAGACTATGGGTAGCTAATCTTCTTTTGCTTAGTGTAATTTGAACAAGTTCTTCCCTTTTAGCATTGTAAGACCTTTTTAATCCTTCCTTCTCTATTTAATTCCATTTTCCTTGTTTGAATTTCATTGTTGAATGAATTGTTGTTAAGACTAACCATCTTAGTAATTGTTTGTTTGATTAAATTGCTTGTCTTGATGAATTTGGTTGATTTGTCTTGATATTTGTTGAAGCAACTTGAAAGTTTGTAACTTTGGTTTAAAAGTTGGAACCTTTTTAGTGGAATTTGGATTATTGTGTATTTAGGACATGGTTTAATGTTTTATTACATGATTCTAGCATGCTTCTTTGGTTTTGTGCTTAAAGCTTGCATCTTTATTTATGCTTATGTTTTAATAAGTATGGGTTTAGTTGTATTGAGTCATTTATGGATGGTTTAATTCATTGGTGGCTAGTTTTTAGAAGTTTGTAGTAGATAATTAGAGAAAGGAAGGAAAGGAGGGATCTTTACTTTGTTAATTGTGGTGGAACTTGGGAAAATTGCACTAAGTTATTTCTCCATACTTGAATCTTTGAGTATTTAGTTGTTGTTAGTAAATTTAGACTTGATAATCATTTCTCATGAAAAACTTTCTCCATTTGTGTTTTTCCTACATGTTTTCCATTGTGAATATCATAGTTTGTAAGTAATTCAAGTTTTTGTTTCAATTAGTGTTTTAATTTGTGGTTAGATTAATTAATTTGTTTAATCGGTCTTTAGCAAGAGTCTAGATTAGATTTTTAGCATTCATCGCTTTCCCTTGGGTTCGATCCTTGTCTTACCCTTACTACCCTTTTACTTAGGTTGGTTTGAGTCTAGATTTGGCTTTATAAATTGTTATTTGATTTAGCTAATTTGCGGATTTAACGACACCGTATAAAAAGCTCGTCAAGCATCCATTAATGGTACCCAATCACACCGGCAGGGATTACACGAGCATTGAGGCAGAGGATCGTATTCCAGGATGTCGTCCCATAGCTTCGTGATTCGGCCATAGTACATCATGAGGGATTCATTGGGACCCTGACTACAGGCGATAAGATCCGCTTGCAACTGGTAAATCCGAGGATCGTTTCCTTGACAGAATCGGTTCTTAATGTCGAGCCAGACCTGTTTGCTTCAGGACGGTAGGATATCGTTTTTCGGAGACTCTGTTCGATGGAATTAAAAATCCATGACGTGACCAAAGCATTGGTAGAGCGCCATGGTTCGAAAGTAATTGCCGAATCAGCCGGCTTTGGAATGGTACCGTCTATGTCTATCTTGCCTTTAGCGAGAAGAGCCAGAGTAAATGAGCGGGACCATTCGTCATAGTTGTTTCCATTGAAAGGTATTTGAGTGATGTTGGTACCCGGATTTTCGACGTGAACAAAAAAGAGTATGATTGAGATGGTGGTTTCGAAGATTCGATGGTCTGTTCGGAAGTCGAATTTGTCATTGTTATGTGTGTTTTTTTTTTTTTTCGTGAGGAAGAACTGCTGATTGACGAAACGTTAGACCTAGTCTGATACCATGATAATAATCGAGATATGAAAGATATTGACAATTATATTATATTTCTTGTGTGCTTTACAATATATGGTACTAGCTATTTATACAGAGAAGATATTAGCGTATTTACGGAAGGGAATAATTACAACTGCTATATTATCTAAATAATAGGAAAGGCAAGATTGTTGCCATGAATAAGGGAGGAAGATATTGTTGCCATGAATATTGGAAGCAGGGCAACGGCTATTGAGGACTCATTTATGTCTTTTTTTAATACCTTTTTATGTCTTGTAAAACTTATGGAGTACCAGACCAGACAATCATTGATTGTCCGAGGACTGTTCCTTATGCTTGCTGATTCCAGACATGTCGTAAGTCTTACATCCTCAATATACACATTTTTTTAATTGCATGTAGCAGTTGGTAAGTTTGGACTTAAGAAGCTAGAAGTTTGTGATGCCCGTGATTGATTAAACAAACTTTTTTGTGCAGGCGGAGTCAACTAGTGCTACAAATGAATCGGTGTTTAAGGTTGCCCTTGATCACGGTAAGGCACTAGGCCAGGTATAATCAAATCACATGATCGAGTCGTGGTTTGTCAGAAGGTTGGTAATGATTCGGTGATCAAGATCAGTGAGCTGGAAGTTTAGATCATTTAATCTACCCCTGACTATCGTTCCCTTAAAACCATTGCTTTCGGGGGTAAATCTGGAACTTGTTAATGCCATATTGTCTGCAAAGTCATTTCGGGAATGTTGGTTGTAGCCGTTAATGCAACTAATGTCGAACACACGACATAAATGAGGACATGCATGTTTGGAACATTTTAATCTTGTGAAGTCCTTAACAACGTCCTCAAATTTTGATTATGGTCGTTCATGCTTTGAATATTGTTTGTACAACACTGTATCAAGCAATTTTTGGATGGAATATATTTTTCATCTGAAATATTACTGTTTGTGAATACCTATTTTTATTGGAGTTGTACTATAATTAATCACAAAATCTCAATAAGACAGATTATGTCCGTCTTCAATGAGACGAACTGATAATTAATCATGATTTTGCAGTCAGATCTTTTTTCACTGCTTTCTCTGGGATTAGTTTTGCTTTGTTGTAAATAGCACTTCTAGGTTTTAAGGTTCAACCTTTGTTAATGTTGTAATGTGATCAATGATGTGGATTACTAGTATGTGAAGCAGAGTGCATTTTGGTCATGCTAAAATAAAATCACTAGGTCACTCCGCTTTCTTAATAAAACTATATAATGGAGTATGACAACTCCAAATCGTTAATTAGGGCAAAATCTTAATTCGATGGTAAATAAAAATATCATCGAATGAGAGTAGGAAAACTAACATTGTTTTTTTCTATTTGTGGTAGCCTCAAAAGTTAAATGATTAAATAAAATATAATCCAAAAGGCTGCAAAATTAAGCGTAGAAATGAATTAAAAGTATCTTTGAGATGTAAAACTCAAGATAGTATTGCTTAGCCAAACATACGTCGCCATGGAGATTTCATCAGACGTCCGCCTTTACCATCAATGACTTTGAATTTCCTTTTCCATGGCTCTTCACTAAGTGAAAAAATTTTGCATCCACATTACGTAAAGGGTACAGATATATATCGATATAATATATGTCCATATAGATATATAGAACGGTGAGATTGTTTACGACGATTGCATGTACTTTTACGTCGACAATAACACGTAAGTGTACGCGTATGTATCCATATAATTACATAGATCGGTGAGTTTGTTTACGTGGACATTACGTAAAGTGTGCGTGTATGCATCCATATAGTTACGTAACGTGTACGTGTATGTATCCATATAGTTACATACTCCGTATATAGATGAGATTGTTTGCATCGACAACACGTACTATTGCGCCGACAACACCTGACGGGTAACTATAAAGATAACTATAAATATAGAGATCGATGTATTCACCCTTAACAACACTTATATAGAATTTATGACTCTCTTACCATAAAAGCTATAACATAACACCTTACAAGCATGACATCCTTATTACATCGAAAATAACTAGACAATTACCTTTATAACTCTACTTAAAAAAGATGTAAAAAACACCTCAGTTTACACAAGGGTTCTTAAATCTTTACTATCAAGACAACATTCCTTTTAATCAGCAAATCATCACACAGTAATGCAAGATGAGTTGACAGCAGCAGGGTTTTGTTGCTGCTTAACACTCATAAATTCCATCTCTTTTTTCCTCAACATAAGAACCATCCTTTCATTCACAAGCCTTTTCCTTTCATTCCCAAGCTTCATCATTTCCATTTCTCTTTCCTTGTTACTACTAAACTTCAACCACTTGAACCTCTCCTTCTCCAATTCCAATGCTTCCCTTTGAAATTTCACCCCATTTTCTTCCAATTCCATCATTTGAGCCATCATCCATTGCTTCTTCTCCCTTAAACTCTTGCTCCCATCTCGTAGCAATCCCGTCACTTCACCGCCCCATTGATTCAAACCCGAACCTCCTCGTATGGTCCTAGCCCTCTTCCTAGCATTCCCCTCAGCCTCATCATCATCCTCGTCATCATCATCACTATCCTCATCCTCATCCTCGTCATCCTCATTCCCCAAATTGTTGTTTTGGACCATTGAAGCATGCAATTGAGTCGAATGCAAACACGACGACACTTGCCCCTGTGGTGACGGTGTCTGGTTCTGCTCCGGTGGCGCGACCACAACATTTTCACCCCCACCGTTAACATTAGCATTAGCATTAGCATTAACATTAACATTATTGGCAGTAGCATGACCACAACTACTATGATAAGCACACATTTCCCTAAAAAATAAATGCTTAGAATTCAATAATTTCTTAACTTCTTCCTTCTTTTTAAGAGAAAGATCCATAGTTTCAAGCAAAGTTTGATCCTCCACAACTTTACATGCAGTCCCTTTCCCCAAAATATCATTAACCCTCTTATACCTTTTATTCAAATCATTGAATTTATCCTCACATTGTTGTGGAGACACATAAAACCCTTTCTCCATCATCGCCCTCGAAACCGATTTCCATTTCCCTTTCTTCTGCATTGCTCCACCACCACCAACGCAACCCAATTTCTTCTTCTCGGGTCCTAACTCGGGTCCCACCACCTCATCCCCTATATAATAAACAGCCATAATTAACAACCTCACCATGTTATCGGTCCACTTCATCCTCTGCCATGGTGACACAGTAGTTCCACTACTTTCACCATTACTTTTGTTTTCGGCTTTTCTCTTCAAATTCGATGATGAACTGTTTTCCTGATCATTTTGAAAATTTGGGTCATCTTCATCACTGTTAGTGAATTGGGTTGCCTGAATTTTGCCATTTTGAGTCGGGTTTGGGTTCGGGTTCAGGTTGAATGATGGGTAGTTTGATTGTCTCATAATTTGAGAGTGATTTTGAAGATTCGATTGTGGATTATGAGTTTGTAAGGGAATTCTTGCACCCATGTGTGTGTACATTCTTCCTGATAAACTATTTCCTTCCATTAAATTAGTAAAGAAACAAAAAAAAAATTGAAAAACTATTATTTTTATTAAAATTTGTCAAAGGAAAAAAGAAGAAGCAAACTTTAAATAAAAGTATAAACTTTTACTGAACAAAACACTGAAAAGCTCATAAATCCATGACAGTGATCAAATAATTTGTTTCTTTTTTGGGTATGAATGTCTGAGTAAAAGAGAGAAGTATGGTGATTGTGTAATTTGCATAAAATAGAGTGATGTATATATTAAAATGGTGATTTAGTAACTGAAAGTTTAAGTCCGATGGTATTTAGATTACTGGTTTTTGAAACAGGGGCACAGTACACAGAATTCACTTGAGATTTGCTCCCCCACTCCTACTGTTTTGTTTCCCTCCCTTCTCTTTTAATGGCAATAGCAATATTGGGGGTGTGTTTATTGTGAATTTGCTAAAGACAAATACTTAGAGAAAAAGGAACGTGTACTTCTCTTTTGTACTTTGACTTGAATCCTTAAAATAATGGAATCTAAGTCAATTGGGTGGCATTGGGGAAGGGTAAAAATATATACTCCCTCTATTCAAATCCAAACATAACATTTCTCTTTTACAAGTTTGCCAATGCACGAATTATAACGTAAATATCTCGATTTTTAGATTATAAAAAAAATATAAAAATTTGATAATCTTATTGTACTTATAAAGGCGAATCAAACAAGATCCCACATGAGCATATTTTATCTTACATATTGCAAGGAATCGTAAAGATTCTCTTCACTCATGAATAGTGTCAAAAAAGAAATGTTGTATTTGGACTTGAATGGAGGGAGTACATAGTATGTTGTGTAAATGAGGTAATTAGAACAATGTAGATGGTATGTTATTAACTAGGATTACTATGGTCATTTATGGTTAAAAAAAGGGGCGAGAATCTCTTATATAGAACGTATCTTCCTAATCAGATTGTTATAACGTATTTATCTCATTATTAGAAGATTTTATGTATAACTGAATGCGTCTTTTC